>BMAO01000154.1:0-124044 GCA_019973975.1 Trichonephila clavata
TGAAAATTCAAATAGAGCACCAAGAAAAGATAACGCTACACATAGGAGGAAGGTGATTGATGTAGACGTGACATCTAACATGTATACCGCAGAAACTCCTCGATTGATCCTAGTTATTTGGCAATTCATAGATTCACATCCAGCAGGAAAATAATGGCAAGTAATTCTCTTTCGATGACATTTTCTAGAAGACTATAATATCAATATAGAGAAAATTATAGCGATGAAGATATTAATCAATTCGAAAGTCGATAAGATTGAGAAAAGTTTACTTTTCAGAGAATATGATTGTTCTTGGAATATTTTTTAGAATGACGTTAAAAGTGCCGATGACATTAAAAATTATGTTAATTTACAGGATTTAATCAGTTTTTGTTTGAAGGGCTTAGCAGTAAGATGTTCTTTTTAATTTTTAGAAGGAACAATTATTTAAATCGGAAAGAAGCAATTATTAATTTTCGTACTTTGAAGCTATACTAAGGCTACAGATGACAGATCCAGCAATTTGGATCATGGTCAGTTGGCAAGAACGACATCTAAGCCTGCATCCTACATTCAAACTTCGATGTTCCCCAACGTGAGCACTTGAGTCCTCGATTAATTTAGTATGCTTCAGTTTCTCTACAAGGAGGATCCTTAATAACGCCACTACTCCAACCCCTGATTCGACAAACACAACGCCGGTCCCGAAATCATGACCATGACTACTTGGCTACCGCGGCCATAACAAAATTATTAAATTTAAAAAAATGTGGTTTATTGTGTGATAAGGAAAACTTATAAAGATAAGTTCTGACCTTTATACCGCCGAGAGACATACAGTGGATAAAATCTCACATTAATTTTACGTGTACAAAAATAATCGAAGACAGAATTTCGTACATTTCTGAAACCTTATATCAGGGGTAGGTTAATAGCGGCCAGCAAGGAGTTTTTTCTGCGGCCCGTAAAGATGGTCAGAAAACCAAGTATTGAGAAAATGTTCTCTATATTTGAGTGGACATATATTTGTAAGCACTTGGATGAAAATCAACAGGAGTAATTATAGAAGCAAACTAGTCGACCCTAACTTGCAGGCTGTGAGGAGAATTTCAACAAGTAATTTCACTCCTGATATCAGAAAAAAAATGTAGAAAGAGTGTGATATATAAGTGTACATTAGTCTTATTAAAAACTGATTCTTAAATATATATATATATATAATACATAACTTAACTCAGTGGTGCAACAGGCCTACTGCGCCATATCAGTATAAGTGACCTTTGGCCCTCAGGTGCATGAGCAAATGTTCTGATCAAGTGGTCAGACTGAAGTGTGAAACCCCTAGTGTTAAGTTTTCAAGCAAATTTGGCACTTATTTTGAAGGGATGAAAGGCTGAGTTGTCCTTGCCCAGACTGGGGTTTGGACCTATGGTGTGGAAGCGAGGTGCACTACCCCTCAGCCACTAATCACTGGGCTTCATATATATATGAAATAATTCCCATTAATTTGATCTTAAACATGTTTTTAATTTGTAATGATCCTCCCCTTGAGAACTCGCGCTTAAATATTTAACTAGCTTACCCGCATAGCCGGGATTTAATCGTAATTGTATCATGAAAGTTAACAGCTTGCTTTTTTTAAAAAAAAGTAAGATTGCATCAGAAACTATCAAGAGATAGCTTTCCACCAATCATGGCCTCCGTAAGAGGAAGGAATTTGCCGCCTCATATAAAAAGCCAGAACTCAAAAAAGCTCCTTCTCCTTGTCTTTTGAAAGTTTGTTACTGCTTTTTGTACTGCAATGTGTGTGTGACTATTTTAATCGCCGTCAATTGTGTGTCTGCTTCATGTAAAGTCGAAACGCTAAATGTAATACAGTATTTTTATATATGTCTGTGTGATCGTCAAATAAAAATGAATTGTCTCCAATTGAAGGATGCCTCGTCACATTCAACAGCTTAAACAACATAATCAACGAATAAAATAGTAAAGAGAGAATACAGTTCAGCGGCCATGATCTATTACATATATATGTTACCGGCAAAGTATGAAATCCGGCATTCTATAGAATGCCTAGGCATTCTATACAATGCCTAAATCTAGCCGGCAATGTATGAAATGATTCCTATTTCACACATTGCCTAGGCATTCTATAGAATGCCTAATGAGAAACCGGCAAGGTATGAAATACATCTCAGATTCATTTCAAATATTGTCAATTGGCAAGGTATAAAACTTTTAACGTGTGTCTCAGGCTCAGAATCTGCTAGTTGTACATTGCTGTTTGTTCGGAAATGTCCAAATACTCGATTTTACTTAAACTTATTCAACAAAAAATTGTTTTTTTCCTGTGCTACCTGAAAATGGAGAAGCAAGCTATAGTATTGGAGAATGAGACATGGTCTAAAGCAGGGGTCGGCAAGCTATGTCACACGAGCCACATGTGGCACGCGGAACAATTCTCAGTGGCACTTTGCACTACTCAACAAATTTGTAAATTTTTGAATTGTTTCAAAAATGCCCTACTGTGTGGCTCGCTGAATCATATTGGTAGATTGGTTTGACACGCAACAGCTAAAAGGTTGCCTACCCATGGTCCATAAACAGGAAACAACTATTCAACGGCTAGTTGCCTAAAATTCGAGTTGATGCTCCAAAAAAAAAAAGGGGTTTTTCTTAACTGAAATTACTTACTAGAAGTTAATAACTGATATAAAAAATGCAAAAATGACTACTAAGAAGAAACTCAGGGACTATTGATTGCTGAATAGCTATGATGTGATGTTAGCGGAAAATAAAAGTAAACTGTTAAAGAAAGCATCAACACTATAAAACAGTGATCCCTAACCCTTGTGTCGTGGATCAATGGGTATCTGGTCCCTCAAGGAGCATTAAATTATTTCCATTATATTTACTGGGGTGTATTTTTCTCGTGTTTGTGCGACTTTCCATGGAAATCACTTTATATTTTATGTGTAAATCATTTTATAATTATTTTTTGGTGCAATTTAATTTTACTCTGAAGGCATGTTTAAGTACAATTAAATTATAAAATCAAAACAATTTAAAATATAAATAATCAACATGCCACCCTCAGGGGGCCACCGTAAAATTATGAAACGTTGACTGGTCCAGAAGAGAAAACTGTTGTGAAGAACTACTATACAGTATTACGTCATGGATTCTTTTTTTCCCCAATGGGGCTGCAGATTCATATTTTTACCATTTTCAGACCTAGTACATTCTCCAGGGGCTGGTATCCCTTTTTAGTGTGGCATCATGTAAACGATACCAATTGCCGACGGTAATTTTGACACCCAGTTTGACGATGTGAACATTTTCTAGAAATTTAATTTGCCAAGAGCATAATTAATTTCATGATTCTGGGCATATGATAGAATTCTGAAAGAACTTTCAACCAAATACAAAAATATTACACATTATGATATTGAACTGTACATCCACCTACATGAAATTTGCCAGAAAAAAACAGAAAATTATTTTTAAAAAAAAGGTATTGTGTAATACAAAACATTGATTTTTTTTTTCCGAATGCCAATATATTGGCACTTGCAATGAGTGAGAAACAGGATGGTTTCTATCAACTTGGAACTTCTGAAGGAATTTTAATACCAAGTATATGCGAAATCACAATTTAACAGTAATTTTTTTAATGGCAGTCTCCTTATTTTGTCAGAATAACATTTGTACCTTTAGGAATGTAAGTCATTGATATAATATTCTTATCATGACCTTTTTTCATACTTTGCCTAAATAGCTTTAGGCATTGTATAGAATTCCTGGGCATTCTATACAATGCCTAGGCAAAGTATGTAATCAATCTCATATTTCATACTTTGCCTAAAAACGTCCAGCATTGTATAGAATGCCTAGGGATTCTATAGAATGCCGGCATTTCATACTTTGCCGGTAACATATATATATGGTACAATTTATACCTTTTCTGAGATGAAAAGTTTCCGACTTACAACTTAGTCACATAGAAATTAGGAATTATAAATTTGAAAAAGTTAACAGTGTTACTTATTTGAGAACTGTAATAAATAATAAAAATAAGCTGGCCTCAGGAATTTATAAAAGAATCATTGCTGCAAAAAGATGTTTTTATGTCTTAAAATCCAGTTTTCTCAAATTAAGAACTAAATTGCTTCTTTACAAAAGTCTTATAAGATCTTTCCTGAATTATGCATCAGAGATTTGGTCATTGGCTTTACGTGATGAGGAAGTTTTGGGAATTTTCGAGAGAAAGATCTTACTCTGCATTCTTGGTGGGATCCAAGTGAATGGATCATGGAGAAGAAGATCTAACTTAGAACTCTACAAAATTTATAAACAACCTGATATTGTAGAGTTTGTCAAATTAAAGAGACTTAAATGGGCTGTTCATCTGACTATAATGAATGAAGATCGTTGCTGCAAGAAAATCTTTCTGGCAAAGGTCGTGGAAATAGACCTCGGGGTAGACCCCCGTTAAAAAATTATTGACAGTGTCAAAAAAGACCAAAATATTTTAAAGGTCAAAAACTGGAAAAGAGTTACCAAAAGTGGAGATGCCTGGAGAAAATTTCTGAAAAGGCCAGGGCTCACCCCGGGCTGTCGAGGCATTGAAAAAGAAAAGATGAAAAATTAACCAGAGAGAATATAATCCATTTAAAAAGTATAGTGGTTCCCCAGTATCCTCAACTTCCACAACGACGCCCTCGAATCAAAACAATCGCCTGTCCCTGCCTTGTATTTCTTATTGGGTCATTAAGTATGACTTTTTGAATGAATCTCTAAATTCTTCAAAAGATAATTTTTCACTCCTGTCATTGTGTCTGAATCATTTTTTTAAAAACACATCAACAACTGATGGCACTTAATAGTCAATTACAATTGAAATTTAAACAAATTGTAAGTTTCTAAAAACCATACCATTATTTTCATATACAACTTTTAAAACAGTTTTTTTTGTTCTTGGTATCTTTAAAGAGATTCGAGTGAGTATAGTTTCCATGTTTTACACATATTTTCATTATTTAATGTCAAATATTAATTGTAGTTTATTTGAAACTGGAAATTTCTAAATATCGAATATACACTGGTGTCCAAAAGTTAAGCATAATTTATAATTATGTGAATAAAGAAGGAACTGTAAATAAGAATGGGGGGGGGGGAGAGAAACGTGATATGCGAGTGTAAAATGGTTATAAAATAAGTAAGCAAATCAAAAGAATGATAATAATTAATTTTATTATCCAAAGTAGCAGTTTGAAAGAAAACTGAGCATAGCAAGGATTCACACTTTAAAGAAAAAATGAAAGAAAACATTAAATAAAATACTGATGCTGCCGTTTAATAAGGCGTGTGGTCACCTCTGACAGCCAGGCACGCTGCACAGCGATTTACCATACTTACTATGAGGTGATGAATTGTGGGCTCAAACGGTTCCACATTTCTTGGAGAGCTCTCTTCAGTTCTGTAACGGAGCTTGGTGCGTGCGAAAGGGCTGCAATTTGTCTCCCAAGCATATCCCATACATGCTCGATAGGATTTAAATCAAGAGAGTTCGCTGGCCACGACATGCGCTGGATGTTTTCCGTTTCAAGGAAGTCATCAATCAGCACCGCTCGGTGACATGGCGCATTATCATCCCTGAATATGAAGTCAGGATCGACAGCCCTTCGAAACAAGCGAACATAAGGCTCAAGAACTTCGTCTCTGTATATTTGAGCAGTCACAGACCTCGTGTCAAAGAAATGGAGGTCTGTGCGACCGTCCATCATGATGCCTGCCTATACCATTACTCCCCTTAATGGAAAATGATGTCTTTCCGTTATGTTTCTTGGTTCAAAACGTGTTCCACGTTCTCTCCATATCGTTACCAGCCGAGAATCACTACTCAGACTAAACCGGGACTCGTCACTGAACATCACATAGGCCCACTCCCCCACACTCCAATGTTGATGTTTCAAACTCCAGTTCAAACGAGCGCGTTTATGCGCAGACGTGAGGGGAATGCAAACTGCTGGTCTTCTGGCATACAGGCCAGCATGTTTGAGTCTCCTGTAAACAGTTTGTCTCGAAATTCGTATTCCTGTGGCGACTTTGAGCGCCGAACCCAGTGCTCTGGCAGTACTGCCCCTCTGACGTCGCGCACTTATTACCAGATATCGGTCTTGGCGAGGGGTTGTGACTCTTGGTCGACCTGATACTGGTTGTCGGGTAACATCTCCCATTCTTTGAAACCTCTGCCACAGTCTTGAGATCACAGACTGGTCCACATTCAGAATTCGAGACACTTCGGTTTGTGATCGTGAGGATTCAAGCATTCCAACGATTCTTCTTTTCGTAAACATGTCCAATTGGCGTCTTTGTGCCATCATTCACCTTGTTTGATGGTTAACAACGTTCCTTCACACAGCAGTTGTACGAAACTTGTCTGAACTGCCTATGCTGCGTGAATCGGTTTCTCCGCATTCCGACATGCGCCGGTGTTTCGTGCAGGACGTATTTGACTCAAAAGTTTTGCATAAACCTAATGTTTCTTCTTCACCCAATTAATATCCGCAAGAAATTTGGAATAATTTTACGAATATTTACTCCATGTTTTTCGCATTTTACGATTTATGCTTAACTTTTGGACACTAGTGTATATGGTAAATGAGGTTGTTTTTACTGGTAGAGTAGGTAGTATTTAAGTAGATCTTATTGTAGATGCTTGAATGTTATCCTTTTGGGTAATTGATAAAGTGTTGCGATTTTATCGTGTTACAAAATGCTTAACGCGGCTTTCAAGCTTAATAATAATAAAAGATTCCTTCAGTATTATTTAAGAATCAATTAACAGAATACAGAACACAATTTTTAAAAAAAATTAGTTTATAAAAATACTGCAAAAAGTAGAATATTTTCTATTCATTCAATGCACGCATGGTAAGTTGAGATTTGAACAAATCAACGATTCTCATGTTTGTTTGTAGCCAAACTACTTGGCCGTTACTATTAGTCTAATATAACACTAAAACAATCTCTGAATGAAGAGTAAATGAGGTATGAGCTAATTGTGTGTCTCTGATAACAAAAATAATTATTAACTTATTACAAAGTTTCGCAGCTGTTGTTGTAGTCGTAATATTTACCTAGAATTTTACGATAGAATTATAACTACTTTTATTACTAGGAAGCCAAATATTGTCCCAATGTGCGTTAATATATTTCTTAAGTACACATTTATATTTGCAGAACTGTTAAGTGAGCATTGCGTGACCTACCTTTTGAAAGAACTGCAAGTGTATTCCACTCATTCCTTTTTAGAATTTTCTTGTATCTCCTTGTGCCATTCGTGTAACATTAAAGACATTCAGGTACTATTTCGAAACTTGAATACAGATTGTGCAAAGTTGTGACTTAAAAGTCTAACATTACTTAATCATCAAATCAATATTTTAGCAATTGTCCTTTTAAGTCATATTAGGAGTCATTTACTGGAAAATGTTTGTATAAAAGTTTAAATGTTAGTTTTTATTTGGTTCAATACTTTAAAAATATAATAAAAATGCTTGATTTTGTGATAATGATTAAGAAAATTTGTGTTTGACGCTGCAGATTATATTTTTGTGAATAAATTAGATTCAGTTTGAATCAACTTCGATTTTTCGATATTGTATTAACTTTTGATATTTAATTTTTTGCTGAACCTCCGAAGTAATAAACTTCATCAGAAAGAGATATGCAACAACCACACATTAAGAATAAAAAATAAGAAGTCAACTGTCAAAATTTGGAGGAGGTATTTATTTGCCCCTCAAGTACATATAGAAGTTCCGTTAAAAAAAAAAGAAAGAAAAGAGGACGAAATCCGTACGATTTATTCAATATTTAAATAGAATCATAATTTAGTATACTTTAATTAATTTATTTTTAATTTTGAAATCAATTTATAAATAATAGGAGTTTTTCAAGTTGATCCCAACTGCTTGATGCTAGGCTATATATTAACGTTATCACAGTTATAGATCTATTTACCATTAAATTCGGCTTTTAGTGCGCACCATACTTTCCTGCTGCACTGCACTTTTTAATATTTAAGTATATTCAGTGCGAAGCGCACCCCCCCCTTTTTTTTTATGAAGGAACCCGAAATGTACGTATGCAATGCTCTTATGTTTTGAAGTCATTTATTCGAGGTATTATCCTAAACGCCTTTGAAAAAACAGTACATTTCTAGAACTACAATTCTCTAAGTTCATAAGGAAGGTAATTTCTTTCAAATAATTAGTATTTCAATAAAGTCAGAAGTCTAATTTTTTTATATATACTCTTCTCTTTTTTTTTTTAATTTTTAAAACTATCATTTTTATACACGGCGTATAACGCACGCTTGTAAATTTCGATCTTATTTTTTGTTAAATGTGAGCATTATACGCCGGATTTTACGGTACATTCCTTAAAAAAAAATATATTAATATAATGCATCATTTTATTGAACATAAGACATTTTTTTCTTATCTTTTAAAAAAAATGTTTTAAAAAAGTAAGCTTGGGAAAATAAAATTTAACTATGCGCATTCTCCTGACTTTTTTCAGTATACACATTTGTCTCAAAATTTGACAGTTTCCGATTTCTTTTATGTATGAATTCCAAAATGTAAATAAAAAAAGATGGACAAAAAATATTTATTTTAAATTCTGTATCCAATATTCTCCATTGTTCCAATTAAGTTAATTTCATTCTTCGAATAACATTTTCAAATATTTTACTTAATATATTACCTCTTTTCCATTTAAGTCTCTTTTTGATTTATAGCATCCTATCGGAGGCCTTAATTAATACTGGACCAATCTTTTTATATGGGGATTTCAGTTAATATTTTCAGAGATGCTTAGATCAGCCATCACCAACCTATCGAACTTTATTACCACTAAATACATAGTTTTATATTTGGGGGCCACTAATAGGATTGACCACTATCTGGTGAATCACTACAACTATATTGTGTCTTATTTATATCTCTGTTTACATTTCCATATCACTAGAAAGGAATTTCACGAAAAGCAAGAACAAAGCAATTTTTTAAAAATAAAGTGCTATGCCGACAATTTACCATGGTTGCCAACTCTCACTTTTAAATGTTTATTGGAACACCTGCAAAAGTAGCTAAATATTCGCTAAACTCACAAATAATTTCACTAAAATAGTAGCAAAATTTTTTTAAAAATCCATATTCCATAATACGTTTGTTACTCGTGATTTTTGTGAAGCTGAATCTTCATAAAAATATAAATTATACTCCAATTTTTCTGCGACTCATTAAATATTTTTCACGGACCACCGCTTGGCGATCACTGGTTTAGAGGATATACTAGTATAACTTTTTTTTATAGCTAGAGACTCTGAGTATATCAACTAAATTAAAGATGTCATAAAACTAACTCATTTATATATTTAAACTAAATATTTACAATGAAAACATAAGAGTAATTCTGATTATATGAGTTTTAATACTTTAATAAAAAGGGATTTCGATGGTCTGACGTGACAAACATAATGTACAATATCGACCCCATTCAGTGGAGCACACAGGAATTTTTCAAGGGGGGCGGGAGGGCGAAAGTCAGTCCACCATTCTCGTCGTAGCATGCTCCAATACGCCACCCAATATATTCTTTTAATTTTTGTGATTTTCGGAAACAAAAAACAGTAAGAAATTAATTATTAAATAAATAATTAGCATGAATTTATAAAATTAATTATTAATAACAAATCCTAATCACATTTTGCTTTTTATATACATAGGGTTATAATCAATAGGAAAAAAAATCAAGGGCCATGAGGAGGGATCCACACATGGGGTCCCTCTCCCCTTGAATGCGTCACTGACCCCATTTGATTTGAAACAAAATATCAGTGAAAGTTTTTCAGCTGCTCTCACGTAAAACTTAATCTAGAAAACGATAAATCTATCAAATAAAATAAAATGAAAAAAATGGGGATGAAAAAAATCAGTTCAAGTTAGTGATACATTTCTATTTGTAGAAACATTCGCGTTCTTTCCCAAAAACCAGCGATGAAGCAACAGGAGGATTTTCCTGAAAGAGCGTTACGAAATATTGGATTGCTGCTGCCTTCCTCCCTCAACACACCTGTAAATGCTTCTTGAACCGTTTCCCACGGAATACGCACACACACAAAGTCACAGGAAACCCTCAAGAGGTAAAACAAGCAAAAAAAAAAAAAAAATGCTTAATTCTTATATCATACTAAGGGTAGAAATAGTTTTGCACGTGTTGATCTCGATTTCTGAAGCAAGAGAGGAAAGTCAGCGGCTTTTTTCAGACTTTTTTTATTTTGGTATATTTCTTCAGACGCATTTTTTTCTTCTTATTTATTAATATCTCTTTTTCCATCCGAATCTCTGATTGTGTCCTACTTCGACACCTGGACGACAGCAGGAGAATCTGCTGGATAGTTCCGCGTAGCCGTAAGCTTGTGTAACTGGATGTTTCCCATACGGTCTTTTTTTTCCGTTCGACTGCGACGCTTCGGGGCTCTGTGGAGGAATCTTTTTATATATATTAAAAAAATGTCTATTAATAGAGAGTTTTAAGGAAAAATCCGAGATGGAAAAGTAACGTGTTGATATTCACGTTCACAGTACATCACATAAAAGACGCACTAGGAGAATTTAGTTGGAGATGTCCCACTGTTTTTGCACCCATGGGTGGAACGACTTCTGCATTTAAAAGCATGTTTAACATTGTATCACTCTCCAATTTTTTTATATGTTTTATTTTCATCGGTGCAAGTCTGTTGAAATGTGCCTAATTTTGGAAATGCTGATGGGAATATGAAAAGGAAATTTTGATTTTCCATAGATAAAGTAGAACATAAAAAAATTATTCTGATTTTAGCCGATGCTCATTTTTCAAAACCTCTATGAGGCTTTTGAACTGCTTTTATAGGCTTTTTATATACATTTCACTATATATATTTACAAATAAGGTCAAATTTAGTTCAGTAACCTTCATTTTAGAGATAGAAATATGTAAATGCATTTATCATTCAATTATCATACAAGAAATATCTTGGGGTTCATGCTCTTTAAAAGTGGTAATTTGAAACACTTTTCAGTCGTCACAGATCTTTTAGTTATTAATAAATATGGAAGACCACCAAAACACATAATTCTTGTAGATATCATCAACACCTATAAAAAAGTGCGACGCGAGTATCTAATCAACTCTGAGAATAAAACTGATATTTATTTAAAGAGTATATTTCACAAGAAATAGCACTTCAATTAATAAATATAAAAGCACTTTTGTCTTCAATACCACGCATAAATTGATTAATTTTTAATCACCTTTGATTGCACTTTTAAGTTGCATAAGAGCTAAATCACCAAGCTCACCCGAAAAGGTTTAGATCAGGGGTGGCCAATCTTTTTGGAAAGAGTGCCGCTGTCTTATATTAAATCATCATTCGAGCCACTTCCAACTTTACTAACAAACAAAAAGATATAACAAGATATTAATCATTGGCATGGCCAAGTAATTTTAGCGCGTTTTTCACATGTTGTATTTTACAATAATGCAACTAATGAACTTTTTACTAACAGAAAGTAGTGTACTGTACTTAAAAAAAAAATTAAATTTTTTTTTAATTTAAAAATTATTAAATTTAAATATGATTCGGCTCATCTAGGGCACAAATGCGACCAAATGCCGAAAACCCGAGGTCAATTGGTTGCTTATTGGCTGAGAAAAAGGTACGACAAAATATGGAACGAAGACGAAATTTGCGTCCTAATAGCGCTTTTGTTCCACTACGTGAAAAAAACGCGCTAAAAATGTTAATTATTGGCTTATGGGATTTTTACGCAAATAGCATATTTTTTATGCGTCTAATTTAAAAATAATATGATAAATACTTCGATTTTTTTTCTTTGTGAGTAATCTTTTTGCATAATTTTTGTACACTTTTTTAGGTATACAATAAAATTGAATAATTTTGAACATTTAATTCTAATTGATTACTAAGCAGTCAGTACTTGCTTAATGTAGTTTTGAATTTGTAGCTTTTTTACCAAGTCATCTATATAAGGATTAGTTCTTGAAGATGCTAACAAAATTAGGTTATTTTAGGTGTATATCAGTTATGATTTTGAGCGATATTATGATTTTATTATGTTCGTAATAAAAAAATTTATTCACAAACTTATGTGTTGATCCAAAACTACAGCAATATCTGAAAGACATATAGTGTAAATTTAAAAAATTGCCGATCGGTTCATTTTTCCAACATTTAATAGAATTTGGATCACTTGACTTGAAATAAGTTTCTTATATTTGTTTTTCAGTCTGGTATAGAGCTGCAGATTAATAATTGCGATTTAGATTTCAGGTGGGTAACAACTAACATCTTGTAGAGAAATTGAAAAAGGATTTATGAAAAGATCAGCATTATTTTGTCTTGAAAATCCTCCAACCTAGCATTGAATGAATCCTTCAAAATGAGCCTTAAATTTTTAAATCTACTATAGCTCGGAGCATTATTAACTTTGGTAGATAGTTAATAATGCTCGACCTCTTTTTTCCTTCAAAACAGAGATAAAGGTGCGCAAGTTTGTTCAAATGAGTTATCTGACCAACTAGGGTAGGAAAAATACAATCTTTTTCCTGTGAGCTTAAATTTAAATCAGTTAAATGTCCCATAATATCGGTAAGAATATCTTTTCCCCATACCCAGGAGTAGTAAGCACTCACCGGGCAGTTCATTGTTTCTTCCAGATATTTTAAAACGCGCTCCCCAAATTCCAAAATCTCGCGAGTGCACTTGCTTTGGAAAGCCAGCGCCCACAACAAGGAAAGAGTATTCTTTACATGATAATTTGCTATTGTAATTTAATTAATTGTGTTAAAAATAAATTCTGAAGGGTTTTTTTTTGTCTAAAACAACCGCATTTTAATAAAATTTTAAAAAAAATTATTATTATTATTTTATTTTTTCAATAAGTCTTCGCGTACCACTGTTGCAACTTCGCCGTGCCACACCGTGGAACTCGTGCCGCGAGTTGGCCACCCCTGTTTTAGAGCTACAACCGATATCCTGGGGAAACACAACCACCCCAGCATTCAACTTTTATTGAAGAAAACTCTTACCGTTTACATTTTTACTTAGAAATATTTTCGTAAGTTAAAAAAGCAGAAGTGAAAACTGTAAAAACAGACAAGTGTTAACAACTTAATGTGATCAGTATAGTTTCAAAAAACTACACTAGAATGAAAAATACACAAAGCTGAAAAAAATACACAGGGTAAAAAAAAAAAAAAAACATATGAGCTTGTTTGCAAAGACATAAACAATAAAAATCTCCAATACAAATGCACAGTTAGTACAAAAGAAAAATGTTTTAAGAAACTCGGGGGAAAAAAATCTGTATAAATTACGCCACCACTTTCTATTAATATTTAGTCTTTTAATTTTCTTTCAATTACTAATAAATAATTCAGTACCGGAAGAAAAATGATTAATTTTAGATCTCTCTTTTTTGTTAAACTCAAAAAAAGAAAGCAGCAGGGGAAAAAATATCAAATTTTGTCCGAAATATTTTTTGCTATTTTAAAACAAGAAATTAACTGCACGTGAATATTTTAATTGTTAACTAAAGAGCTAAACCATAATTGACGGGTTATATCGGTGAACCCAGTCTCGTCGATTTTAAATTCGGTCAAGTGACAAGAACTACACTTGAGCTAGCACCTCCCCCAACAAACTTTCACACCACGTCAACATGAGAACTTTGAGCCTTGACAGATTTAATATGCCTTTAAAGGCGGTGGGCTTTCAACTGCACCAGGACTGGACCCACAACTTGACATTGTAGGCTAGGAGTTCATGACCACGTTCACACGGCTTCCAAAAAAAAAAGGCCTTTATATAATATAGAATTCCAAAACCAATTGCTAAGACAAAAAAAAAATCAATATTTTCACTGCTGTCAAAAAAAACAAGAGATCAGATCAATTCATATTCAAAACACTTGAGCTTATAACATCACTTCAGAAAATCTTTTCCTAAAACTATTAATTCAATGTAGCATAAAATTTAAGGTGACATTGTACAATTTATAACAAAAAAAATCTTTGATTTAATGGTTTTTATAATTTTTTTGCTAGGTTAACAATGTTTACGAAATACCTAAAACAGTTTTAGTGCTTAAAATACCACAAAAAGACTGAAAAAAAGTTTTTTAAAGAAAAGTTTTTAAATTTATGAAGGTATTTTAATAAACTACAAAATTTGATTTACAAATATGTCAAGCTAAGTATAACAAAAGTTGATATGGGTTTTCTGCTAGCATGATTTATATTGGTAAAATATTTTTTTTCTCTGAATGGCTAAGTGAAACTTCCTTGAAAACTGTGTTAATTCTAAATTCAACTATTTTTTTTAAAAAAAAATAAGTATCACTTTGATTCAAAAATGCATATCAACTTAAGTTACATGTACCAATAGAAATAGGTACATATCAATAACGTAGCATACAACCCCCGCATCGTGGTGGGGCCCAAAGCCTGACTGAGTATTTAACCAATTTAAGTGGCAATGACGTGTAAATTACGGAGTACCTATCCCTGAAGGATCAATTTATAAAATATTAAAGGCAACACACACACACAGCTGACTTCGCAGGAAGTGGGAGGGGCTAATATTTTCCGTTACACCACTGGTACATGAAACAAAGCTTTTGGCACAATAGAAGAAAAAACCCTTAGCATTTTAAATGAAGATAAATGAGTTATTTTTTTTCTCTCTGAGATAAATCCGTTTGAACTTTTTATTTGCCATTTGGATGTGAATAAAAACGAACATAAAAGTAATCATAATTTTAAATTTTTTTAACTTAGAGCATTCAAATTTTGTGAGAATACAGGCAATTATCTAGGAAAGTAATTTAGACTAAAAAAATAATTATTTGAATTTTCGACTGTTTTGTGTCAATTGAATCGTACTGTGTTCCCTAAATATTTAGGTTCGACTGTTCACACTTTTGTCTTGTGTAAACTATTACTTTAAAAGATAAAACTTACATAAAAACTCCCTCAAAATCATAAGATTAATAAAAAAACTTTTAAATTAATTTTGAAATAAAATTTCAACCATCAGGTTTAAAATTCTACATATTTTTACATGAATTTGATAATGCACTCATTTAGTTTAACAGTTGCTACGCAAGAATTTTATTTTCGATGTGAACATTTTTATATACGTATCATGATAATTTAAAGCCCTCAACATTTAAGATAACTTGCAAAAGCTTCTAACAAAATGCAGCTGTAAAAGATAACTTAATTTCCGAGATAAATATTATAATTTATGCCTCGAGAAATGGTTGACTAATTCGCGCCATCAAATGCAACGACTTTCAATACCACTTACAAATTCAAAACACTTCAAAAAAGAAACATACACAAAAATTCGTCCACATAAAAATATTTTTCATAAAAATTTTAATTAGACTTGAAACTTTGCTTGTATAACCGTGTATTCTAGCGTAATCCGCCCACCTATGCTTTCAAACTGCATTTCTTAATTTTTAGGTATATTTGCTACAAAACGTTCACCTTTTTTTTTTTATAAAGACACCTGAAATGTACATGTACAGCGCTCTTATCTTTCAAAGTAATTTATTCAAAGTACTATCCCAGACTTTTGAACAATGGTATACTTCTAAAACTACAACCCTAAAGCACGAGAAAAGAGGAGAAGACTTAATTTATAAGGTATTTCATTGTTGAAAACTTATAAGATATATCATTTCTTGCAAACAGTATTTTTGGATGTATGAAGAAACCTAATTCTTTTATGCAAAACTTTTCTTTATTTTAAAATCATCTTTTTTACACCCCCCCCCCCGGCGTACCCGTAAATTCCGAACTCAATTTGAATTAAAAGTGCGCGTTTACACACACACACACAATTTTGATTGCAGGAAAAAAAATCCTTTTCACTCTAGTCCTGCTGCCATCTTGTGGCGATAGATAGAATTTCTGTTACAATTTAAATTCAGTTGTTTCTTCGGTCAATCAAAAACTGACCACTCTTTCTTTTAACTAATTGTAAACTCTTTAACTTTATAAAGTTTCACTTTTTTGTAAAAAAAAATAATTATGCAGTCATGTATGTAAAATGACAATTGCTTTCTTAAAAAATGCTTATTAAAGAACAGAACCCTTTCTACTATAGACAATGACAATTTTAAAGTTATTAATTTTTACACACAGAAGAGATGGAGCGCAAAATTTGGAATTAATTTTTGCGGAGTATAACAGTAATATTTCAGAATAATGTAAAATCTTCTACACTTTGTACTAAATAGCGTAAAACCGAAATCAAGATAATTTCACAAATCACAAATAACGCATTTATATTCCTATAATGTACAGCATAAACTATAGAAATTCCTTTAAAAACCAGTGCGATATTGATTTGATAGAAAATCTCTATTTTGAGAAGAATAAACTTTAACACCTGGTTGTCAATAAACTTCCAATTGAAAAATATTTTCTTAAATTTCATTTTACATCCTAATTAAATTTTCTTAAAATTTTTTAAAAATAAATTATTTTAGCCTTATTATTTTGAAATCATAGGGTCGTTGTTCAGTTTAGGTTAAAAAACAAACTGAAAAAAAATTTAGAGAAAAATTTCCCTTTCTTTTTATTTACCATAAATCATATTTTCCACTTTTAATTAGATTTCCTATTTTATTTTATTATTATTCTATTAGTTATACGATAGGGACAAAGGTTGTTCTACCATACTGCAAGTTTTTTTTTTAGAAAAAATATATATATTTCAGTGCTTGTGACTAAGGTTGGAAATTTTTAGCTCTTTTAGATGAGCTGTTCTTATTTGTTTCTGTTCACTTTTAAAGAACTTTAAATTTCTCGAAGAAAACCTCAAATATATACAAACAAATTTAACACAACTGAGTTACCACATATTTAAAAACTTGGTTACTCAACAAATTAACTCATTTGAATTATTTAAAGAACAATACAGAAATTAATATTTTATATTAAAAAAAACTAATTAAAATGTTTATTTGCGTAATACTTTAATATTCAATATACAAGATACTATGGTCTTGCTTATAAGACGTACTAAAAATGATATATAAGTATATGTTCTGTTTTAGATATATCTGCAAACATATCTATATCTGCAAACATTAAAAAATTTGAGCCTAAACATGTTGAATTATTTTTAGTGTAGGGAATAAATTATGGAAGTGCATGTGAAATATATTAAATGTACAAATTCATATTCCACATTTTCTAATTTACTTTTCCACATATACTATATAAGAAACTTTTTAAAAACAGAGACAAAATATTAGTACAAATTTCTTTGAAAATCTTTTGATCAAATTCAAATTCATAGCAATGACAAATATTGCATCAATATATATTAGCCTACTATCATTAATTAATAATTATTAATGTCATATTTTAAAGCCACACAAGCTGCAGGGGAAGAACCTCATAATTTCAAAGTTAAGGTAAGGAGTCAAGCAACGAGGATGACACCCAGCTCTCTGATGCAGGTTCTCCTAACTTCTAGACCACTCTAACATGAGGACTTCAAGCCTTGTTAGATTTAATGTGCATCATCTCCACTAGACAACAAACCAACGAAACATCTTCGACTCATTAGTCTAATATAGGCCCAAATCCTTTGTTGATAATCAAAACTAACCTTTGGGAGATTAATAAATGCAAAAGTAGAATACCTATGTATTAATATTCTCGGCCTTTTTAATACATAACAAAAAAAAAATAAGAAACTTTAGAAATAGTTCCCAATTACAAAATTAACACAATATAAATATTTAAAATTTTCACATTCAAGTTTTGATTCCATTTAGATAAGAAATCTATTTAATTTTGTCAGTTATATATTTCACAATACTTGTAAATATATCAAAAGATCTAAAAATTCAATTAATAGAAATTGCTCAAATAATTATATTTTAAAAAATTTACATTAAATCTGTAAAGAAAAAGAGTTTTAAAAATTTGTTGAAATGTGGCACAAATTCCATCTTCTAAAATTATTATTCTAAAGTGTCTAAATTTTCAAAAAATAATAAAATGAAAAAAATAATTAATTTTAGAGTTAATTGTTTTAAGAAACATTTGGGGTTATTGTCACATACATATATTCATCAACTGAAATATTATTGCGCTTCTACAATAGTCTAAAATAAGAAAGTACCAAACTTTAGAAGATAGTTCTAGAGTAAAAAATGAGTTCCTTTAAAAATAATAAATATCTTATTTTGAAAGGAAAAATAAGAATTAGCACATCTGTGAATGAACAATGAGCTTTGAATGAATACCATTGGAATATAATAATAATAAAAAAAACAGAAGAGAGTGGTCTGGTGAGTCTTCTGCTCTTTCTGAACTGAACAAGAAAAGAACTGAAGACCTATCTGCCTTAGTCTCTTCTCCACAGCAGGAAGGGAAATGGTTCAGAACAAGGTTTCCATTTAGACAAATCAAAGCTGCAAAACCGCGAAAATTCCTTCTATTGAAAGGGGGAATGGACGCATTTAAAGGAAAAGTGAAGTATTATGATATTGGCAATAAAGAGAAATTATATGCTATTTTCTTTTCTTGGTTTTAATTATTTTCTTGACTTCAAAGTGAATATCCCCCCCCCCCAATTTTCATTTATTTTATTCCATTTCCTAATAATTTCGTTCCGATAGATGGTTTGTTGAAAGAAATTGACTTCATGAATAAGACACCTCCCCATCTACACAAGTGCCAGGAAGGTAGAGATGTCAGATTTTATTCTTTTGTTCTCATGATGTTACGATTTCAAGCTAGGAGTAGCTGCTATCCTTTCCTTTTTCTTAATCTCATTTTTTTATATTTCCTGTTCCATTTTTAAAAAGAAAAATTAATCTTAAATTATTGAAATAAATTAAAAATATTTTCATACACACTACTCGGGTTTTGCGTGGGCATAAGAGAAATGTCAGCAGGTGTTTTGTTGAAAAACAGAATGAATTCTTTGAAAAAAATTAAAAGAAACAGAAATATGTAATAGGCAGATAGAGGACAAAGATATTTTTTCAATAACTTAAAGAAGGCTGCATCATTTTGCAATCAATATTGTATAAATAA
Organism: Trichonephila clavata; assembly: GCA_019973975.1. Taxonomy (NCBI): domain Eukaryota; kingdom Metazoa; phylum Arthropoda; class Arachnida; order Araneae; family Nephilidae; genus Trichonephila; species Trichonephila clavata. The sequence goes on from BMAO01000154.1 coordinate 19,189, forward strand.
ATTTTTACTCTATTAACTATCTCAAAATTTGACACAATGCCACAAGGGTTCTGTTTGTATTTCCACCACAAGAGTTTGAGGCAAACTCTAATTCCCTGTTCTGTAATCTTTCCTTCTTGGCAATAAAACAATATCATCAAGGGATCATTAAAAAGGCTCTAGGATCGAGCCTTTTAGAAATTACCATGAGGCTACGTAAAGGACATTTAAAACAATGGCCAGTTCAGAAGAGATCGGAATCTGTACATTGACTTCAATAAGAAAGAAACTAAACACAGTGGCCAAATGATTTGTCACCCCCTTTTATTTATTTTTATCCTTATTCTTCCTTAAATTGAAACTATAGAAAATATTCATTAATATGTTAGAAAAAGTACTTGTCAAAGGAATCAACTCTATTAATTAAGGTTAAGATTGTTTTAATTTTATAAAATTAATTGTTTTTATTTTATGACATCAACAAAAGCTATTGGAGAGTTTAAAAGAGGGCAGATTGTTTCTATGTGAAACAAGATATCAATCATTGACATGGCCAAGTAATTTTAGCGTGTTTTTCACATGTTGTATTTTACAATAATGCAACGAATGAACTGTTTACTAACAGAAAGTAGTACTATACTTTAAAAAAAATTTACAAATTATTAAATTTAAATATGATTCGGCTCATCTAGGGTACAAATGCGACCAAATGCCGAAAACCCGAGGTCAATTGGTTGCTTATTGGCTGAGAAAAAGGTACGACAAAATATGGAACGAAGATGAAATTTGCGTCCTAATAGCACTTTTTTTACACTATGTGAAAAGCGCACTAAAAATGGTGTGAAAGTATCTGAAATTTCAGAACTTAGAATATCAAACAGAAGCATATAAAGCATATTTAACTATAAGCAAGACAAAAGCTTTATCATCTAGGGGTCATAGACCCAAGAACATGACAAAATGTGATGAGAAGAAAATGAAGCAGATCGTGAAGAAAAATTAGAAAAGCAGACAATTGACAACTCTACAAATTAGAAAGGAGTTCGATCTAAACTTGCAAACAAAAATCTCTCACAGAACAGTACGAAGAGAATTTAAATTTCTTAGGCTTGAAAGTCAAAAGATCAACACAAGAACCCTTTTTGCAAGTTTAAATCAATTATATTGTAATGCTTGGGCTATGAATAGAAAATCTGGGATGTAGAAATGTGGAAAAAAGTTGTATGAATCGGTGAGAGCCGTTTTACATTTTTTACAATTGATGGCAGACAAAGAATTCGCCTGGAACAATACGAAGCTCTTCATCCAGATTGCACACTTGTGCTGGCTGCTGGTAAAGGATTAATGATCTGGGGAGTATTTGGTTGAAATGGGATTGGTCCCCTTATCACTAAAAAAGGAAATAGAACTGGAAATGAGTAGTTATCTCAAATAGAAAATGTTGTTGAATCATTAATGGAAGATTGGTTTCCAGATAGTGACAGAGAGAATATATTAGGACCACAATGCTACTTCCCATTGCGCCAAAATTGTACTGATATTGTTTAAACTTACCATGGTGTATTTCCTCATCTGAAATGACCATCCAAAAGTCCTGATATTAGTGTAATCGAAAATCTGTAAGAGGAACTGAAAAGGCATTTAAGAGAGTTGAATAACCTCTAACAAATGTTAAAGAGCTAGAAATATTACTTCATAAAGCATAGTCTGAAATCACTGTAGATACATTTCAGAAGATCATTTCATCAGTACCATGGCGAGCTAATGCTTTATACAAAACAAAAGGCAGAAGTGTCAAATATTAAATGAGGAGACAAGTCATTTGGCCAGTATGTTTATCTGCCAGAGTTCCTGCTAATGGAAGTGTTTCAGAGAGCTATTTCTGGAATGTTGCAAAGCTTGTTTACAAAGAGTACATTTTGTACTATTGTAAGTAATCTGTCATATTTCTTTGTGTGTTATGTGTCAATTTGTCTTCATGTAGTCATTCAGTCATCCACTTTTATATTAATAAATCTGTTATTCAAATAATTGGAGTCCTCGGTTGCTTTTCCAGCATGCAAAATATAACAATACATTTTAAGAATTGCACATTATGTAAAAATGAAAACAAAGCTTTTATACTTTCCCTGCACGAAATTAATATGTGTAAATATACAAAAATTAGATTAAACATATATTCATTAATTTATAAACTTTTCATTCTTGAGATTAAAGCTACCCTAAAAAAATAAGAAAAAGTTACTCATCAATATAAAAAAATTATATATATACATATAAAATTTTCTTTCAGAGATGAATAAATATTCCCCCTACATAAAACAGTACAATGCTATAAGTAAAAAAAACTAATAAATATTAAAATATTTCCAATATTTAAATTTTTATATCAATTTAAAGTTAAAGCAATTTATCAAAAGCTAAGAAAATAATAAATCTTTGTGTAATTTCATAAACACTAAAATTGTCAATAGTTGACAAATTAGAGGGAAAAAAATTTTAATTTTTAAATAAATAATTTATTATAAATGAGATTTTTTCCTCAATATTAAATTTTAACTAGTGTTCTAGCTTGCAAAAAAAAAAAAAAAAAAAAAAAATTATTCTTAGTTTTCAAGCTAGATAAATATTTAAATACTCTCAAATGTATAATTAACTGTTCTTTCACAATATACTGATTGTGTTTTAGATAAACAGTGGGAATTTGCACCATTAAATAATAAAGCCAACATTTGAATTTTTACTGAAAATAATACTTTTAAAAATAAAAATAATTAATCCTTCATTTAAAAAAAAATTGATATTCAAAATTCAAAGAATTTGTACACTTTTTCTCAAGGAATTTAATAGGCTCATTCTGAGATGTAATTTCAGTTTTTCTTGTCAAGAAATTGTAATATTTGTCTCCCAATCATTGCATTAAACCCAAACTATAACTCTTAATCCAGTAAACAAAATAAAAACTTAAACAGTCTACACAAAATTCAAAATTTTGATAATTTCTTTTGTGTGATAATATTATTTTTAAAATTATTCATAAGAATTTTGTTAAATAGTTAAAGAGAAATTTAATCAGTTACTGTTAATAATTAGGCAACAGTTTATCCACGCCACCAAAAATAATCTATTCTAAAACTCTTCACAAAAATTAATTATCTTAATGCAAATATATTGCCTTTTTCACTTTAAAGTATGTATAATACAGGAAATAAAGACTGAAAATATTTCGTCAAAATGATCAATCTTTATTATGATGAAAAATATTAAAAGCATAAATTGGCTAAAAATATCACAATAATTATACAAAACAAAATAATTATACAAAATAAACTATACAAAAGCATATATGTGATACAAAAACAAAATGCAAATAAAAGCTTCAAAAGTAATAAATAATTCATATAAATAAATGACTGAAAATTAGTAAAAATGCATGTTTGTAATTAAATTATTTGATGGATATGGTTACCAGTTGTCAAGGAAATCAAATCCAGTTTTGGGTATCCCCTGAAAAATAAAATGCTTCATATAATATTGCCAAAGAAGAAGAAAAGAAAAAAACTTGTATTGTAACAAAGAATTTTCGGTGTTAGTTTGATATCCTGGGTTTAAGCTTTAAGCTGTTGTTTATGTTTGCCAAGATGGGTGATAACATTACAATATGGTTATCTTGATATTTTTAACATCTGGCAATATGGTTGCCAAGGGGATAGTATATATTACAGTTAATTTTTATTGTTTTTTTTTACCTGCAGGGGTAACCCTGTTAATTTCAGAAGATTTTAATTCGATTTCTTTAACAATTTAGCCATTTTAATTGCATTTGCTCTATTGCAAGCTATAGTTTCAGTCTTCTGTTTTTTATATTTTGTTATTTATTTATAATTATTATATTAACTGAGTATTATGTACGCTTCCTATTAAAATACAATGTGGTTACTCTTTTTTATAAATACCATTAAATCATATGATTATAATTACATAATATTATATTAATATTTTAAATAATAATTACTTTAAAATATATTATAAGATTATTTATAATATACACTCAAGAGACAAAACATTATGACCATCCCTACATTTTGCAATGATCTCGCCTGGATGACGTGGAAGGCACGTGATCAGGTGGAAGTGGTATTTAACTGCTGCTGGAGAGTCTGAAGAATCATTCTTTCACTTACTTCTGTGTGTGATGGACTTTGATAGAGGGCAGATTGTAATGGCTCGGAGGCTCGAAACTGCATGACTTGTAGGTTGTTCGCAATCAACAGTGTTAGTACTTATGCAAAGTGGATGAATGACGGTGAAACCAGCAGTAGACGACACGGTGTTGGACGTCCACACACTATCAAAGAAAAAAGTCGTCGGAGACTGTCTCGCATGGTGAAGCAAAACCGAAGCCAGACAGTGGTTCAGCTAAAAGCCCAATACAATGCAGGGTCAAGTAGAATAGTATCGGAGCACACTGTTCAGCGGACATTGCTGGATATGGGGCTACGCAGCAAGTGTCCCACTCGTGTGCCTTTGCTGACCAAGCATTATCGCCAACTGCACCTGCGCTGGGCCCAGGGACATCACGACTGGTCCATGGATCAGTGGGAGGGAGTTGCCTGGTCAGATGAATCACGGTTTGTCATTCATCACGCCGATGGCTGTGTCAGGATACGCCGTTTTCCAGGCGAACAGTTGCTCCCTCAATTTACAGTAGGTCATACACAGGCCGGTGGTGGCGGTATTATGCTTTGGGGAACGTTCTCTTGGGCATCTCTGGGACCCATGGTTATGGTAGAGCAGACCATGAATGCTACAGGGTATCTGAACATCACTGTGAACCAGTTGCACCTTTACATGGCCTCTGTTTTTGCAGCTGGAAATGGAATGTTCCAACAGGAATGTTCCCTGTGTCACAAGGCTAAAATTGTGTTGGAGTGATTCCAGGAACATGATGCTGAATTCCAGTTAATATCCTGGCCGCCTAACTCATCGAATCTCAATCCGATAGAACACATTTGGGATGTCATGGGATGGCAGCTCAGAGTTCAAAGACCACCAATTCGCAATATCTCGGATTTGTATGACCGTTGCTTAAGCATCTGGTACAATCTGTCTCTGGCTATCTACCACGGACTTGTGGCATCCATGCCAAGGCGGGTTGAAGCTGTGTTGCGCGCCAAAGGTGGGCCAACTCGTTATTGACAGGTGGTCATAATGTTTTGGCTCTCGAGTGTATATTGCATAATATTACTCTTTATTATTAGTAAATATTTTTTTAGATTATATTGACATTCATTTTTTATTTATCTTGGTTATTCTCAATATCTTCCTAAATTCTTCATTTGAAATAGATTTTACTGTATTTCAAAAGTTCTTTAAAATTATTTTCCTAATGATCTCTTACCCCTACACCGCTATCTCGGATTCTATTCCAAAGACATGCACTGCTTGGCATGATTCTTTATCATGCCAAGCAACGTTTGGCGCTTAGACCCAGGATATCAAACTAGTTCTGAATTTTCCAACAAATTTGAAGTTTTTTTTATGTTAATATTTTAAAAATAATTGAATATACTTCCACTAAATGTTTGGCCTGGTGGACTCTAATAAATATTAAATTTTAAGGTACTGCTTTTTCCTTCTTAATACAGAACATATTCAATCTTAACAAGAAACTTTAACAAAGACATAGATGTGGGTGTGTGTACAAAAAATTTTACCTTTACATACACATATACATCATATTTTAATTCTGAAGTTTCTCAGACTTTCAAATTTTGGTAAGTTCTCAACAGATAAATTAAGTCAAAATCAAGCACTGTTAAAAATCCAAATGTTTTTTTTATTATTTATATTGTATGATAGTCCATTTCAAAATGTACAACAAAAACTATAGAACAAAAAGATAATGAATTAAAAACAAATTAGAATATGTTAAATAAAGTGTTAATATATCTGTATGAATACAAATATATTCTTTAAACAATTTAGTGCATAAGGAAAATTCTATTCACAGCTAAATTCTTATTAAAAAGTTTCTTCCGTAGAACCACAAGAAAACAAGATAAAAAAATAATCTAAATAAGCACTTACTTCAAAATCAATAGGCAATGTCTTATATTTGGAAATATCAACTTCCCCTTTCAACTCAAGTGACATACGAGGTGGGACTGCAGGTTTCATTTCTTCCTTTGCTTTACGATGAGCCTTCATTTCACTAATAAGCAAAGTCTTAGCATTAGATTTACGTTTTACAACCTTAGCATAAATGGGAATTTCATTCTTTGGAGTTCCTGAAGTAACAGAAGGAGGAGGAGTAGGAGAATCTGCATGAGGTGGAATTGGAGGAATGGCATGTGGAGGCACAGGTGGTGGAGGAACTTCCGGTCTTTTTACTGTAGGCACACGTTTTATTTCTTCCTCCTTTTTCACTTCAGTTTTTTCAGGTTCTTTAGGTTTGAGAGGAGTTTTCTCAAGAGTTGTGACTTTTTCACTTTCTGAATCTTCTGCATCAAATCGTAAGTCTAACTGACTCTAATAAAAGAATAGTACAGTTTTGTAAATTGTCTAACAGTATTAAATAATATTTCATCTCATACAATTTAAAGCATATGCTATAAGATTTAATCCACCCATTTCTATAATGTTGATTCGTTTTCAATTTTTATACAAAAATTCTATAGCTAACATAATCTGAGAATACAATGTTTGCAGGATAAAAACATAAGTAGCAAATATGTCACCAATAAAGCATGAGTGAGAGTTATATTTATGCCACACTATACAGTTGCATGAGGGGTATTGGCAACAGACCTCATAATTTTAAACCATGGTCAAGTGTCGAAGACGAGAACTGGCACCCCTCCTCTCCTAACTTTAATAGCACACCAATGGGAGGACATTTGAGCCTCGACACATTTAACACGCATTGGCTAACTATGCACAGCGGGTCTTCAGTGCTACTAGGCTCGAACACGACATGTCACAACCACGAATCTGTGACCTTGCAACTAGGTTACCGCAACCATCCAGTAAAGTACGAATGTGCGACCATTAAATGTACACATTACCTAGTTGCCCCATTAAAAAAACAAAACCATTTATAAAACAAAAAGTTTTCTGAATTTTATCCATCACATTAATGTATTCCTAATTGTTTAAGAGCAAAAGATGTATTTTTTAATATTGTTTCTCACCTCAAATTTCTTGGCACAGGCTGTTTTTGTTTTCACTTTTAAGTTGAATGTTAGTGCTTAGTATAGCTAATTCAGTTTTCACTCTGAACATTAGTAAATGAATTTGTCTTGAAACTCTTTAGTTCCAATAACAAAAACACTTAATTTTTGGGTAAAATGAGGAGCAGAAATCATCTCAAATGTTTTTTACAAAGACTTGAAGCATGATAACTCTTTGAAGCCAAAACGTAAGTCAATACTATAATTTAAGACGTAACAGCAAACAAAAATTACCGAGAAGAATTATCACAAGTTGATTGATGATTAATCAACACCGCACTTTTGAAACTACATGCAGGCTATTGGAGACGGATTGCGTAATTCTGAGCCTTGATCAATTGACGAGGACAGCGCCTGCACTGGCATTCCACACCACATTAACATGAGGGTTTCGAGCTTCAACAGATTTAACTTGCATCAGCTGCCTCGACACCAGTATTGAGTGAGTGAATATTAATGTTGCACTGCACAGCTACTCCAGGACTTTTGGCGATGAACCTCACAATTTTGAACCATGGTCAAGCGACAAGAACAACACCTGAGCTGGCACCTCCTTTATTAACTACGATACCAACAGGACGTTTGAGCTCTCAACAGATCCAATGTGCATTTTTCCCCCACACATCAGATCTTCAGTGGTTCTTGGCTCAAACTCATGACACGCTGGACACAAGTCCATTACCTTGACCCCTAGTCTATCGTGGCCACTCTACATCAGTGTTACCCCACCTTTTAATTGCTGCAGCCGACCAACATTTGATAATTTTACTGTAGTCTGCTGGTGGAGAGGATGTTTTTGTATTTAGGATTCTTTTGACAATGATTTTAATTTTCTTTTTATTTAAATATGCCTTCAGAATAAAATTACATCAAAAAATGAATAGATAACATGGAATATAAAATGGCATTCTGTGGAAAGTCGCAGAAACCCAGATAAATACACCATAGTAAATAAAATGGAAACAATTTAATGTTCCTTGTGAGGCCCAGTACCATTTGATCTACAGACAGGTACTGGTCTGTAGCCTGAGGGTAGGGGACCACTGCTCTGCATGGAAAGTTTTGAATAGCACTACAACTCGAAATTGTGACTTGAAAATGCCGACAATGAATTTAGGACCATGACAACTGGGAGAATCAGAGAGATTATATAATAATTTGAAGGTATGAAATACATGTTAATTGCAATCCACAATGGTCGCCTTTTCCAAAACATAATAATATAGCCCACAACTGGTATAACAGAAAAAAAGACACTGGATAACACTCAAACCACCTCTCCAAAGTGGACTAAATACTCATCATTCAACAAGCAGAATCTGTCATGTTCACACTCCGAGATTCTAGTGATGAACTGGGATCATTTACAGACATTATTGTGCATCATTTACAATGAACTGAACATTGGTTTATTAAAAATCTATCTTTGATCAATAACATTAACTTATGAAGGACTATCTGAAATTTGGTTACATGGAGTTAATTTCGGAAAAGGAGATTGAAATTCTATCACCTAGTGTTATTGATAATATATAGGTACAAATTATATAACACATTGAACTGTCCTAAGCCAATAACGCAAACTACAATACAACTCAAAGTTTGCATTATTACCTAGGATGTCAAATATCAGAAGTATATAAATATTACAAAACTTATTTATGCTGATCTGCTATGAGTTTCATCATGACTGCTATATCTGTGCAGCTATAATGAAATAATTAACATAATAAAATATTTCAGGGTAAATTCAAATTTTATAATATTTTGTATAAAATTTTTTTTTTAATATTGGCTTTTACAATACAATTCTGAAAATTAGCACAAGAAATTTAATATGTTAATAGTTAAATTGAGATTGTGATAAATACCTGTGTTTCCCATCGAAAAGGTGCAGAATGCTCATCTCTCCAAGAGCAACCCTAAAAATATTTTTAAAAAGTCTTAAGAACAAGTTTTTAATTTTACAGCTCTAAAACATGCATCTGTATCTTACATGTATATAAAGCTATAAGAAATTATGATACTTACATATTTTACTATCCACCAATTTAGTCCAGTCAAAAGATATCACCAAATACCACAAAATCCAGTGAATAATAGAATGCTGTTCCCGCACATTTTCAAACATGATAATAATAACAGCATTTGGCGAAGCCTTCTGATTTGGTAAAACTGATCAACGAAATAATACACAACTACCAAAATTATTTTTAATGCTACTCAAGTTTTAAAAGACTGAACACTTAAAATAAGCAAATTTATATTTTATATTGCATTATATAACTACAGTGGCAGGATTTGGGGGCACAAAATCTTCACCCTTGAACAATAGATTTTTAATTTTTTGGTGTAAAAACTACCTTTCTCAGTGCTTTAATCTATGTTTTTGTAAAAACATAATCACTCTTAGGAAAGTCTGTATACCCCATTACACAGCTATTATTCATAATGTTTATTCTTAGTTTTGTTATATTGAACAGAAAGTTACATATTTTTTAGAAAACAAAAACATTAAAATGTTTCCAGAAATGTGATACATTAAACATTTCTTAACACTAAGTAAAGTACTTTTTTGTCAGTACAGTACTTTTTCTAATACACTTTTGCATTAAAATTCAACTACTTAGAATACTTTTGTTTTTGAGAATTTTCACCGCATTAGGTGCTGACTAGAGAGTTTGGTTTTTTTCTCAGCAATAATTTTAATAATACCTTGGTAAAATCTAGCAACCTTGCAATCGAGGAAGAAGAGGGCACACACCACAAAAAGTTTTGAAGAATGTCCAAGGAGCCAAGCATTAAGACAAAAGAGTAACAAGAGAAATGAGCCAAATTTACTAATTAGTCGCAAAATATACGAAAAAAATCTTATTTTACCACTTTAAACAGTTTATGTTGAATCTTCCTCAAGCATTCTCAAGGAATTATGGTGATTTATCATAGATTGGAGAACTACTGTACTTTTAAGATCTAGCTAATACAATTCATTTGTAATCATTCGATTCTTTAGTTTGTTAAATGACTATGAGGTTTAATGGGAATGTATGTATTGTCAACTCAATGAAATACCAGAAAATGACATGATCACTCTCACACTATATTATCAAACTAGTATTGAGCAACTTCATGTCTGTAGCTATATATTGGCAGTTCCATGCATTTGACTAAATAGCTGTTATATAACTTGTCGATCATATTGTAACCTTCGTTGGGGAGCATTCTCTGATAGCAGGAGTTGTTAATAGCATATAAATAAAGGAATTTACAAAGGTGGCCAAAACTGTATAAAGAAGTTTAGAAATTACATTTTACAAAACTAAGTAAATTCTAAACAGAAATTACAAAATCCTACTATATAGAAGAAAATTTCCAAAATAGCATAAAAATAATATTTATGTAGTATATTATTCAAATGGTCAAAATTGAGAGCACAAATTCAATATATTACACAATTTGAATTCTACTCATTATTCACAAGATTGCCTTTTTTAATATATATATATTTGTTTCTGCTTAGCAAGAAATTTAACTCTTTTTGTAAGATTCAGATTGTATATCAAAGGGCAATTTATCATAATCAACCTAATTTATAAGTATATTTAATGTATCAGTAAATTTTATGGAACAAAAATACTAAACTTATGAATTATCGCAATCTATTGGTGATCCTTATATGAAACGAACCACCTGGTCTCCAATTCAGAGTGTTTGATACATAAGAAATCGAGGTTACCAAACTTGACATGTTATTAATAGAATTGGCGATTGTTGCAATAATACATAAGTACCCATGAAACTTACAGAAATATATGCCAGAGAGTCATGAAATTTAAAGAAGTGTAGACAATGTATAACACATTGAAATCTTAAATGAAAAACAGTGCAATATTTAAACAAAATATTTTTTATTTCACATGCACAAATATATATATATATTTATCAAAATTTATCTCTCAGAATTTTTATTACCAATAATGTATGTCAACTTATAAAAAAATCAGTTGAATATTATGAAAAACTCAACAGTATGTTGAGCCATATTTTTATGCTTAAAGTAGCTGGGTGTAAGAATTTTTCCAAAAAGTGTCATTTTCAATCTCCATTCATGAAATGGTTAAACTGTATTACATAAAATTATAACTGGTAAACTAAATACATATACAGTCAACTCTCGGTAATTCAAACCTTCGATAATAAGAACCTTTCACTAATTCGAAGCATATGCTCAGCCCCTAGAAAAACTCTTGATATTTCGAATTAAAGCAATATGTTTTGGTACACTCAATATTTCGAAGTAAAATCTGCTGCTGGCCAGAATACAACACTTGATAATTCGAAGTGATCTAATAAAACTCTTGACAATTGAAACACTCATTATCATGTTGAGTCCTGTAGCAAACAGGTAGGAGCTTATGTGTTTTTCGTTGAGCTGTCTCTGCTTGTCTCCCCTGTAACATAGCCCCTTTGATGACCATCAGAGTTGACTCCAATAACTCTGACAGAAGCTGAAGTGTCACTAAGCAAACTACGCAACTTTTTCCTTCAAAATCATGCTGATGCAGACATTTTTAAAGCTTAATTTATTCTAGAAAAATCTATTGACAAAGTTAAATTAAATGCCATAAAACAAAAACGGTAACAAATTTAAAAAAAATTAATTCTGCACAATATTCTTTTATAGTTGTTTTTAATACATAAATGTATTCTTTTAACACAGGAATTTTTCTTCTGTATAATATTTATACTGTATATATAATGTGTACTTTTCAAAAATAATTTTATATATTTATACACAATTGCTTTTTTTTACATAGTTTCAAATTTGAATGCATTGCAAAAAAATTTCTCTTTGTGTATTTTGGGGAGTTTTTTCCTACCCTCTTGATAATTCGAAGTTTTTTATTGGTCCTTTCAGCTTCGAATTGTGGAGAGTCGACTGCATATACTAACACAATTGATAAATAGCATAACAAACTGTATTGTAATTATTAAAATTCTTCAAAATATTCAATAAACATTACATCCTAAAGAAGTGGTAGTGTAATTTATACGAAAATTATAGAAAATTCCGATGAGTAAAAATTTTTTAAATTATTACTTCATTTTTAATTATAATAAATCGTTCTATAAAGTCGTACCGTAAGCAATCTTTTGACAAAAAAAATTTGTTACATAGTGAATAATTAATAGTATTTCGTAGTATTTTACAGTATCATAAATATGATTTCAGACAACATAGACTTACAAATGTTCGGCCTGCAGAAGGATCTTCATCAACAATAATCTTTTCACCAGGATGAGTACGAAGGACAGGAAAATATTCTACATCAATCTTGTTAGGTGGCAAATCTTCATACTTATTTACGGCTTCTGCTTTCACAATAGATTTCCATAAGATTTCTGCTTGCTCCTCGTCGGGTAATGTATTGAATTCATCACTATATTCTTTACGGCAACTCATAATATCCGCCATCATTCGACTAGAGGTTGAATTTACGGATGAAAAATAATTTTCTAATTGTTCCCTCACAAGATTGGACATGATTTTAAAGAGGAAAATTTTGCTGTAACTCCAAAAAAAATGCTGCACTTTAAATATTCGGTATTTGACAAAGCTCTCCAAACAAAAACTAAATTTACTTTATATCAGTTCAGTTCTTCACTTCGAATGTACACAAACGTAGGTGTGGTCCACAGGCCAGTGGCGTGGTCAAGGCTGTTAAGTGGTGTCGTTAAGGCAGGAAAATTTATTGTGAAAAAAAACAAACTTAGAATCCTTTTTTTTGAGCATATGGCTAATTTATTGAACACTTGAAAAATTTATTAGGCAAATATAAAATCAGCTAAAACTTGAATATGAATTCAATCAAACGTTTAGCATAACTGCTTCAAGGGGGAAAAAATGTGAGTAATAGAAGGAAGTAATTATTTTGATGCTCTGAAGGATGAAATGTAAAAAAACAAATTGCTCACGAATTTACAAACCAGAGAAGATTTTGTTCCGATAACTAATATACAATATTTTCCCTAATTAATTCCGGTTCGTTAATTTATCTTAGAATGTATCAACATTGCATTAAAGCTTAAAAAAAAAATAGGCAGGTATTTCCAACTTCCACTTTAAAAAAACTCTACCTTATCAGCAAGTTATCACACGCACTATAACGTCGGCCTATTAATTCGTAAAATGAAAAGACATTCCAAAATACCGCGATATGTAGCAAATAGTAGGAAGCTGTTCACGTTTACGATGTCAGCATTTGGTGATGTCTTTTGATTTAGCGAAATTGATAGACGAAGTACCTTAATTACCTATGTAGTACTTGTTTAAGGTTGCACAGCCCAAACGCATGCATTAAAATATGAACTTTGGAAAATAAAATCTTATGAATAATAACCAATGTATGTGGTAAGTCAGAAATGCAGCTAATAGCTAAAATATTAATAACCTGTAATTTCACACACACACACAAAATCCCCCAAAGTTGCTCAAAATTGGAAACACCTCAACATGGAGTTATGATTGAAATAGAATTGTTCCATCTTAATATAAACTGCTTATATCACCACTTTTTAAACACTTCATGTATCTCCAAAAAAAAAAGGTATTGCTATATGTAAAATTTTTTGAAAATTTTAGCAACAGCACCTTTGTTATTTGTTAATCTTGATAAAACTAGTATCCTAATTATCTTTTCAGGCATGTTTCTTTTATTTTATCAAGGACATAATTCACTGTTCCCTCAGCTCTAATTACATTTTTTTTATACCCGATATTATGTAAACGACCTAGAATGCAAACTAATAAAATAAAAAAGGAATCATTATTTATAAAATGCAAAAATATGTTTTAATCATCTTCTAAAAATTTCTTACTTATGCTGAATAGCTAATATGTTTAAAAATATTTAACATTTATATGATTTCTTTTGTGACACCTTACATTCTATATAAAATTTCTCAGCTCAGAACTAAATATTTAACTGAAGAACATCACATTAGATCAGCTCTACAGGAGAGAGAACTATCAATATTTATGAATTTTTATACACAAAATTAAACTTGTGCACCCAAATATCAATCATTAATTTTAATTAGAGTGAGTGATTTTGGGGTTTATTGGCGCAAGAGCCGATTTCGGCTATACTGCGCCAAACATTTTTAATATCTGTGGTCTAGACGGGAAGAGAGAAAGATAGAATGAATTGAATGACAAGAAAGAGGGTCGAAAATAGAGAAGGATCACTAGGGTACCCCAGGTTCGTGAAGCCCGTGTTTACCAAAGACAGTAAACCCCGTGAGAAAAGGAAAAGATCACTAGGGCACCTCGGGATTGTGACACCCGTACTCACCTAAAGAAGGTGAGCCCCCTGAGGGGGTAATTTTAATTAGAGACAGTTATCCAAAAAATTTTGAAAAGCAGTAAATTATTATGCTAGTATGAATTTGCAGTTCAAGTGACAAATGACTTTACAATTTATACCAAGATGATTCCTGATTTGGCATACCATTTTTCTTCCAGTCATGAAAAGAGGCTAATGCACATTAAAAGAAGCTGATGTTCAGTAAATGTTTTTACATGATGAAAATTAAGTGGAATCGGATTTTGAACATGTAATTCATGATTACAAAGTTTGCAAATTTTTCCCACGATTTCTTAGACAGTTAATTAGCTGACACATACTCAACAATGCATTGGTGTTAGTGGGTGAAACTTAATGCTTTTGTTGGTTATCTGAATTAAAAACGGTTAAAAAAAACAGTTAAAACCTGTAAAACATCGTTTTGAATCTTTTACAACTCGCTTGAATATGTATAGGTATAGCGCCAGGTTATCCATTTGGTTTTTGAGACAGGCACCTAGGGACCAGGATAAGCTGGGCTTAACCAGATTTTATGGTTATAAATTTCGATCCACCAGTGCCAGTAGATCTGTGCCCAGGCCACAAAATGATCTTAAATTGGCACTGTATGGACAAGAAGTTTAGTAAAATGTGTAAACTAGGTAGTATATATATATATAAATCAAAGGTTCTTGAAACCAAAAAAATATAGTAAAAAAAAATCTTTTGTTATTCTCTGAATAAGATGATCAAATGCTAGGAATACTTTTAGAGATAAAATAATTTTTGTTCAGTATCTCAAAATCAATCAGGTAATCAACCATACACACAAATTATTCCTTTTTGTTTTCAAAGCAATAAATGGACTGAGTCAGGCCGATGTTACTTTAATTACTGAAGAAGTGTGGACTTATGAACAAAATTGTTTGCATTAATCTTCCAAACATATACACTACAAATATTTGAACATATAATTCAAAATTTTCTAAAACCTTATACAAGCTCAGTAATAAAATGTAAAATACACACAATTCGAAAATACATAGTTAATTGAAATAAACTGTGTATGATTTTTCAGTTAGAAGTAATACTTGATCATTTTTAAAAGCACATTTTGATCTTACAGTAAGTTAATTTTTTTACATGCATGTTTTCATATTAATTCGATAGATAAAGGAGGTGTGGGGGAGATCAAACAATGTTACAATAAATATTAAGTCAGCATTTATTAGTAAATTATAAAGAAAATTCTAGTTATAAAATAAATGTAGAATTAATAAATTACATATTTTAAGAAAACATGTACCCATTCAAAATATCAAGTAAACACGAGTATTAAGTTGGGCAAGTCAAATTAAAGTTTTTTCATCTCCTTACTAATATGTCTTTTCAGCCATAAGATTTTCATTAGAATAAAAATATAACCGATATAAATATTTATTAGATTACATATGTATCTGCTCCTCTTTGTCTCTTTCTACATAAAAATTCTAAATCCATATACACATTAATACACACAAATTTCAATGCCCCACATTCAATCTTTTGTATTGTCCTAAGGTTTATTTTAAAAGAAGTGGTTTGGATTGATTGATTTTTAATGTCAAAGGAGCTACATGAAGGCTATCGAAAACAGACTTCATAATTTAAAACTAGTCAAGTTACAAGGATAGCATCAGAGTTTGTGATTCAAAACTCTCCACACAACTTCCTCTCCAAACTTTTACACAAGAACTTGCAGCTTTGACAAATTTAAAATGCATCATCTCAAATACACGAGCTTTTCAGTAGCATCATCCAAAATGTTGGTCAAAAGCTCATGATCATGGTTATATTACTGTGGCCAATAAAATGAAAAAATGAAGCAGGCTTAAGCGAGATTGGAAAAAATATAACATTTTAAATTAAATTATTGCATTATAATATTCACCATAAAAAAAGGCAGAGATTTGATTAATGATTTTAAAATAAAAAGTGTAATGGGAACAGAAATTACACAAACATATTTTGGGATGACAGAAGATAAATTAAAAGAATTTACAAGGTATGATACAAAATTAAATACAGCCTTAATAACAGAATTTCCCACATTTATTTGTTTCCAATCAATATTTAATGTGGATTGTACATTTACAAATCCTGAATTCAGTATTTTTCTTTTATTTGGCATTCTTTATGTTTTCACTTGTTTTTCAGCAAAAATATTATGAAAATTGGGGATTTGTTTGCATAAACACATATTAAATGCACAGGGAATAAATTCAGAAATTAGTCAAAAATTCCCTCAGCATTTGCATTAAAAAAGAATGAAATTTCAAAAACATATACATGTAAAACTTCAACTAGTTTTTCATTTATTCAAGAAAAAAGAATTACTAGAATAGAATATAAAAATTTTTCATTTGTTATTCTTGTTTCATATATATATGAATATAATTTTTCTCTATACTTAACATTTGTAGGAACCATGAAAAGCAAGCATGGCAACACATAAAAGACATGTCGAATTCCTATTAGTTGTTAATATTATAAATAATGAGTATTATTTTTAAACAAGCACTGTGTGTTGGTGCATTACCACAGGATGTCAATGTACTGTTGGTTTTATGATGAACTGGTTCTCACGAGTTAGAATTTTGTTTTTGCAAGCTTTACACTTTATTACAATTGGGCTGATAAATTTGCTTCTGTGTTATAGTACTAATGGTAGATGATTCATTTTGTTTTACAGCACAAGGATCATTAGCCAAACAATACATAATTAAAAGTTTAAAAATAGTTGGTTCAGTAATGGTAGATAAGACTGTAGCCCAGGAAAAAAACTGTAAATTGATAATACCATAAATGTGAACATTGGCAACAACTCAGAAAAGCAGACAACAACGAATAATTCCAATAACTAATTAGTATTAATATTTTCTAAATCATTAGATTTAAAAAGTTCAAAGAAATATGTGCTAATTTCAATAAACTAATGAAATTTTGAAAAAGGATAAACTAAAGTAATAAACATGACTAATTATGGTAAATAACTATGAACTAAAGTTTAAAAATCTTTAAAATTACAGGATTGTTTTATCTAATTATTAAAAAATTAGATTTCATATGAAAACTAAATTTTACACCTGAATAAAAAATAAATTATAATACTATACTTAACACATTAACCAGACAAAGTTTTTTTTTTAAGGATTCATTGCAAATAAATTACTTTTAGACTAATGTCATCTTATATAATATACATAACATCCCATAGCCAAGAAAATTGAAAACATAGTAAACTGACAAGGTGGAGGGGGAATAAAGAAATAAACAAGAAAGCTGAAGGATAGGCAATATATGTATGCATACATAATACAAATAAAAACACAAATGTAAAAATTACAATAAGCCTGATGGAAAAATGAGAGTTTATTATGTTTCTTCATGTACATATGTTTTTTGAATTAAAAGGAAAATGTAACTTTTTTACAATAAAATGAAGAAACTAGTGCAATTTACAGCCGAACTACATAAATACGGTGATGAGAAAACATTACCAGACATTTTATGTAACACATTCACTATTTCATATGAGAACTTTGAAAAACGAGGAAAACTGAATGAAGAACCACATTCTCATACATTAAACAGCGAATGAAAGCCCCAAAACAATAACTGAAATAAAATATGAAAGCTAAGACATTTAAATACGATGCAAAACTTCTATACAACTTATATTTATTCCATAAAATTGTAATTCTTCAAATATTACACAAAATAGTAAAACTTTGATAAACAAAATAAAAGCTTATGTTATTTTGCAAATTTTTTGAAATATTCTGAAGCATTTTAATAAGAATTTTTTTTAAAAAACTGATGTTAATAAACAATTTAATACATAAATTCTCATTTTAACTGAACAATCAAATTAATTTGTTAAGTATTAGTGTGCTAAAATGATTTCTACAAAATTAATACCTAAAACAATCAAGAAAAGTTCAACTTTTATATTAGAATAACTTGACAAATTTTACAATACAGAAACAGGCAATTTAATTATATGTCGTAGATTTTTCTTTAAGGATCAAATTATCTAATTGCTATCTTTTTCACAGCATTTTTTATAAAATATATTTTTTGATATATTCAGAGAATATGAATTTATATAAAAAGCAGAATAGGGGGGGGGGGAATAATGCTTATTTTAATTAATTCTAGATTTGAAATGAATGAAATATATATACATTCTTCATCATTTGTACAAAAAGTTAAATTTAAAGTGTTGATATATGAGAACAATAATTAATGAAATAATTTTAACTGTCAATTGCTGCTTTATTTATTTAAACAATGACAAATTTAAACTGCAAATATATTAGGAACAAATTAAATGGTACAATTTCTCATATTATTTCCTTTAATATATGTATGAAATATATAAGCAAACCAGCATAAATACATTTATTGCTAGTTTAAAAATATTTTACTCTTTTGATCAAATTTTTCTAAACATAAAAATTTTTATCTTCTAAAAAATTATATTGATTTTGAAGCAATCTCTAAAACTATAAACGATCACTGAAAAACTAAGAGCCATTCCCAATTGTGAACTAAAATACTGTCTAAGTTTCCAAAGTATAAATTTAAATGTTAAAAGATAACTTCTGGAGGGAAAAAACTACAGATGCTAAGAGCCTATCTAGACATGAATTAATTGGTTTTGAAATAAATTTTTATAGACAATTAACATGCTTAAAGAATAGTGGTTCTTCTAAAAAAGGTCTGAAATTGATTCATAATCAGACTACATTAAATATGGAGTCAAAAGGAAAAGCCATAAAAATTACATCCATTTTGACACAAATTTCATTTATCACTTGAAAATAAAAAAATTTAAAGTAGCAGCAGTCTGAAAATATGCTACAAGATAACGATGCAGATGGTTTAAAATTTCACATTAAGTGCTGGAAATGTCAAGAGTCATAATCATCATCTACATTGTTAGTTGTATTGTTATTTGGTACACATGGAACTGGACAAGACATGTACTGATGAGATGAACTGCAAAAAAATAAAAAAATAAAAACTACAATTAAACAAAAAATATATATATAATTGTTTTTAAAATACATTACATATATTTACACACACACCTTTAAATACAGAAACAAAAACTTGGTAAATCCAGTAAAAGTAAAACATTTTTCTGAATATAAATGCTATTTCAAGAGAAAAAAAATTAATTTTGATACAAATATTACTATAAATGAATCTATTCATAAACCCAATTAATTATGAGACTTCCTTATAGTGCAAAAAATAGTAAACAAAAAGATGAAAATGTTATTTTCTTTTAAAACTAGGATGGAATAAAAAGCCAAAGATGCACAATATAATGAAGGAAAAAGATACAAAAAAAAATCAAAATTAAAGGATCATATGAAACAATTAGAATGGGAAGAAGGGAAGGGAGAGTTGCAAACAAATATATCTGAGGCAGAAGTCAGAAAATAAAAATCTGCAGAAAATCTAATACACTTTACATCGAGATTTCTTTTGTGTACACAATCAAAGATTCGTCTTATATTTTTTACTATTAGGAAAACATTTCCTTTGTATGGAAAACAAAATACCTGAAAGTTTCTACAAAGAAATTAGCTGGAGAGTTTAGAGGATGAGATCACAAGATCTTAGGATTTTAAAAAGAATTTAGCCTAAATTCAATTTGTTTAGCAATCATATTACCGCTGATATTGATACAGCATCTGAGGAACTACAGCTTGAACTTACTGACTTGCAGCGTGATGACAGTGTAAAGGAAATGTTTTATGCCATGACATTAAATGACTTTAACAAATCTTTGTAGATTGAAAACATTTCATGCATGACAAAATTTGCTGGGAAATTGTTCTTTATATTTTAGTTGACATATTTGCAAGGAAATTTCTTCTTGCATGAAGATCAACAAAAATATAGTAGTAAATTGGCTGAAATAAACTTGCATGCTGTGATGAGAATTTCAAAAAGCAATTTTCCTCCTGATTAAAAAAAAAAAAAATGAATGACACAGAGAAGAGGGTACATTTATCTTATTGACCTGATTCTAAAATTAAATGTGCTTGTGCAGCTATACTTAATATAAAATTAGCACATTAAATAAATTGAATAAGACTGCTAACTATTTTATATTTATTATTTTTTATAGTGAATGCAATCATTTAAAAAAGGTGTGGTCCTTCAGTATCATGATGTGGCTTAGAAGTCAAAATAAGTTTTCCCCTTTTGTCTAGGGCAGAGGTTCCCAAACTTTTTTGTCTCATAGACCCCTTGCCATGTTTTTTGGTTTCGGGTAGACCCCTGCTTACCAAATATTAAATTTTTGCAAATTTATAAATGTATTACTTCTTACTTTAAAAGAATTAAATTTCTAACTGTAGTGAAGGACAGCATTTAAAACTTAAGAAGCACATGTTAATGAAAAAAATTCATTTAATACATAAAATAACTGAACAAGAAATATTTTAATGAGAGGGATGAATCTGGTGCTTCAATAACAAATTTTCAGTATTTAATATCAATCTACTCAGGTCTAACCCTAAATTTCCTTTGTTATCAAGTTTCTAGTTCCACCACCCCCATTTTTAGTTTTTGAGATTGACAAACTTTCTGAAATTCCCTCTCACTAGGAAAAGCAATTAAAAACGTTCTTATGATATTCCATAATTCACAACAAACGACAGGCATGTCTTTTTAAAGCCAAAACTGCTGACATCCGCTTCTAAACATTATTTTAAGATCATTCAGGACTATTCTGATCAGTTCCTAGTGTTATATATTTATTCTTTCAATGTGACTATATGAATTCATTGTCTACTGAGGTTATAACTATAAAAAAAAGCAATCTCAAACCTAGTTTAAAAATATGAGTAAAGGGCATTTAAATGTTGCATGTAGGTTAAAATGTCCCGACACATTGAGAAAATTTGCGACGTCCAATATTATATTTCTTTAATTGAATTCTGGAAAAAAATGCTGAAATGGTCCTTCTCCTAATAAAATTTTTGCTGTAACCTAGCAACGACATTTTAACCTCACTAAGTTTAGTACATAAATCAGTTAAATTGGTAAAATCTGGTTTCCACTAGTTCAATTTTTTTTCAAGATTAGAGTCATGATCTGGTTTATTGAGAGCCACTATTATAGGCCCCCATTTACACCTCATGGATCCCCAAATTATTTTTTCAGTGATGTGGACCCCTTGAAGTTGTCATAGACCCCTGGGGGTCTATATAGACCACTTTGGGAATCACTGGTCTAGGGGATAAAAATACATCAAATGAGATCAGGGTAATAACTGATAAAAATAAAGAGTAGGGGTGGGGAATGAACTCCTTGGCCTACAACAGAAATTTAGTTGTACAACACAATTTAAAAAGGTAGTACAAAATTTTGACAACTTATAGTTACCAAAACAAAATAAAGTAAAAAAAGTCACTACAGAAAATAAAGAAATTGTAAGATCATAAAAAAAATTCCATACAAGGATTAATTCAAAGAACATTTATTTGGCAATTAGTATTAATGCTACATGTATCTCATGTAATATGTACAATTCATTTAAAAATTGCTACTATAAAACAACAGCAGGAAAGAACAGATTAAACTTTTTACATAAATTAATGACTCAGAAAATTTACAAACAACAATAGGGAATACGTATTCTTGGAAATGTTCATTAACTCCTTCCTTCTCGCTCCCTTCAGAATCACAGGGTGAAATTTCCCCCTCAATTTCTCGCACCCGTAATATTTTTGAGCTAGTGTTCAAAAGTAACGTGCAGAATCATGTTAATTTCTCACCAGAAGGCAAGACCAGATTATTAGTAGTGAGCGAGAGAATATTAACGTCGCACTAATTAGCAACACGAGGGCTTTTGGCGACGGTCTGCGTAATTTTGAACCATGTTTAAGTGACGCGGATGACTCCTGAGCTGGCAATCCCCTCTCCTAACTACCACACCACACCAACAGGAGGACTTTTGAGCTCTCGACAGATTTAACGTGCATCGTTTCCCTACACGGCGGGTCTTTAGTGGTACTAGGATCGAACTCATGACATGGTAGCCATGATTCGATGCCTAGACTACTCGGCCACCGCAGCCGCCCAGATTATTAGTAACAGAGATAGTTAGAATTTAGCGACATTTAGTTTATTTTAAACTAGATTTTAGCTCATTCAAACATATATATTTGCCATTACTTTTTATAACTTTAGCTCAGTTACTTAGTTCTACTTTTTGTGAATACATGTAGTTTGCATTCTGTGATAAAATATACATATTTTTTAACATTGTATGCATTATGGAATTAGTCATGAAGTGAATAGGATTCTTTTTTAAGTATAAATGGATCCGAGAGCAATGATGATGGATCCGACTGTTACCTGTGATGTTGGCCTTTTTATCTCATGTTAAGAGATTTATCTCACAAGAAAAAATTACTAATGTGTATTATGTATAAGTGTTAAAAAAATTCCTTTATTCTTTAAGACACATGTTTTAATTTTTTTCGCTTCGTTGAAAAATCAACATTCAGTTATAATAATCCTAAATGTTGGATTTTCTTAAAAAATTAACTTTTTGTATTTCAACCTAAAAATTTATCACAAATTTAAAAATAAATACATATATTGTTCATACACTTAGTTTTATATAATTTTTTTGAATAAAAAAATAGGCACTTTTATGACTGTGTTCTTTACAATTATGTGACCATTAAGGGGTTAAGACAGTTAAAAAGTTTTAAATAGTATATTTCATTATTGAAAAATCCACATAGAAATGTACAAAAGAATGATCTTATTCTTTACTAATAACCAATTCTTGTCTCTTGAATTAGTATTTAATATAATGGCCAACTCCCCCTTTCCTTCTCCAAACATAAAAAAGACAAGAGGGAAAAAATTAATTTATTACTTTATATATAAACAAGATACTTTTAGACAAAATGGGAATGAAGAGCTTTAATCTTAGCAAATTCTTAATTCAGAAAAGAGATGAAAATCATCCTGACTTAACTGGGTGATCAGACATACCCCATTAAAACTAATCCAGTAGCTGTTGGGTTAAAGATATAAAAATGCTCAATCAGTTTAAAACTGGTTCCATAACAGTAGAGACCTGAATTCTGGGAGGCCTCCATTAAAACTGTTATTGAGAGAATGAAAAAATTTGTTGAAAAGAAATCCCTGTTTGGCCATATGAAAGATTCCATGTACAACTTCACACAGTGATTTGAACACATGTATGGTGGCTGCGAAATCTGTGCCTATATGACAAAACAGGAAGAATTCTTTCTGTCTTCTTGGTAAAACATGGAATTCCAGTCATTTTCTAAGCTCCATACTCATAAGCCATGGGCTTGCAACTTCAGTTGACTTCCAAAATTAAAGAAGCTATTGAAAAGTTTCAATTTTGAGAAGGAAAAGAGATAACACAGAACTACAGTGGAGGGAAACACCTTTCCAAAAGACTTTCCGAAGTGTTTTCAGTTCTAAAATGATCAGTAAGCTATGTGAAGACACAAGAAGCCTACTTTGAAGAAGATTAAGACAATCTTGCCATGTAAATAATTTTCCCCACCTAAAAGTCATACTTTTTAGATAGTTCTTGTAGACTAAATATTTTTATAAAGTTTGATGCATAAAGTTATAAATGACCTTATCATAACATAACATAATTGGAAAAAAAAGAATTCATGATCAATTTAAAATCATATGTAATTTAAAAATGACATCCTTAAAATTTAATTGCCAAAGAAAAATTATCAGAATTGGTTATTCCAAATACAAAATGATTTAAAATTAAAGTAAAAAAATAGACTACATTAATTAATTTAAACTCATTTTTAAAAAAATATATGCCACTGGTGAACTTATTAAAGGTAAATAAATATCTTTTAGCTAAAATAATCTTTTTAACTATTCACATTCTCCATACTATAAAAATCAAGAAACAAGAGCATATTTACCCAGTTGCATAGGCAACATTATAATGTGAGAGAGGAATGGATGTTGAAGGTACTGATGAAATAACAGGTTGATGGGATGAAGATTCAGCACTACTAGTTTCAGAATCCTTAAAAAAAAAGTTTTCATTAAGTTTAAAAAACTTAAAATAATTAATCACTGCTAAAATTTTATGCAATATTTTGATTATTTCATAAAATAAAAATGCCGTACTTTCTTCTTCATAATAAACTTTGGAGACCATCAAGAACTTATAATGTTTAATAAATATTGGTTACATTAATGAAAATTGGTTAATACAATGAAAATACAGTAAATGGATGGAGTATAGGTGGATTCCTAAATAAAAGATTCTTTATATTCATATTGCAACACTAGACATTTTTATCATAAAAAATACAGCTATTTTCAGATGTTTCAAGACAAAATAGAATTTTAAAAAGGGAAGACTGTCATATCAAATAAGTAGACAATACTATATATAATGGATGCTAAAATACATAGAAAGAATCCCAGGGTCAATACAAGTTGATTTTCCAATTAATATATTTAGTTTATAATTATAACTATAAAAATTTCGGCACCAGAAGCAGGCTCTACTTTTTTTCGCTTCAAGTTGCTGCCAACACAAATAATGGTGTTATTACCAATCTTCAGTTGTTTTTGGACTGAAATCCATCTGCTTTTGACACTACAACATAGAACCAAGCTCATCAATCTAGCAATAAGTAAAATTAAAGCTTTTGTAAATGGAATCTAACAACCTCAGATCCAATTCATTCCACAAAGACTAATAACCTTAAACTTCCAGTGGTATTTTATCTACATCCATCTGAATGGCATGGATATTCAGTCAAAAAAGTCATTTCAGTAAAATTCCTTCAACTGGAGAAAAAGCTTGACTTCTTTAATCATTAGCAATTTTCTAACTTTCATCATTACAGGAAAATTATAGAAAAATCCAACAAGCAGTACAACAGAAAGAAAATGAAAATAAAAATTAATGATAGTTGAAAATAGCACTTCACTTTTATTAAATCAAAAACCAGCACAAGCCAAGATATTGAACTTAAATAATTATAACATATTATAATATTATCAAGAAGAATAAATTAGAATTTGACATGATTTTAAGGGTTGTTTTTATCAGCTGTAGGGACCATGGGCTAAGTACCGAAATATCTTTACAGGATTAAAAAAAATGAATTACTCAACTGGTATTTCTGAATGCATAAAAATAAATGAAATTTAAAATGGTTAACATAAAAATTAAAGAAATATCAAATGAAACTAAATTGCATATGATCACAATATAATTTCGAAAAAAAAAATGTCTCTTGAATAATAAAGCTCCTTCTAAAAATATATTTACAAAGCAAAGCATGCATGTACCGATAAGAACAAAAGTAACTTTTTAATAGATAACTATGTACACAACACACCTAATAAGATTAGTTTTTAACAAAAATAGTATTGAAAACAAGAAATTCAACTTATTTACATTTTTAAAAAATACATAAAACACTTAGAATTTCACACTAAAAAAAATATAAGAAATTTCAACCTCTTCGCCATCTTCTTCTGCACTCCAAGTTTCAGATTCATCAGCAGTTGAATGACTTGGACCTGCACTATCTTCACTAGTACCTCTGTCCTTTGGTCGTTTGAGTCTGTTAGATCTGCCAAGGGAATAAATACTTAATGTACATAATTTTTTTTACTACTTCCAATTAAAAAAAAAATTGCTACATTAGGAAATGAAAGAAGACCCAAAATAAACATGTTCAGTTACAATACATAACAATTTATCACACACATTGTCTTTTATAATAAAAACAGGTTGCTTCAATTATATAATTTCCATTAATATCTAATGCTAAAAAAGACCATTAAAATTGATGCATATAAAACTAAATTTAGAACATACTATATACAAGATAAAACTAACCAATTCATTCAGTGATTAAAAAAAAAGAGTGTGTATATTAAAATATGCATTTTTTTTAAATCAGTAAAACCAAAATAAAACAACAAATAAGGACACTTTTTGGGAAAAAGTATGTACACCATTAGGGTCTCATTCCTAAATATCAGTTGAAGATAGCTTTAAATATATCAAAGTACAAAATATGGAAAATAATTGTTAAAATGGAATTCTTTCGTTTTTTGGCAGTTTTATTGACAATGCATTTTTTAAAAAAAGGTTTCTTAAATTTTAGAAAATATTTTACTGATAAAAATCTTTCATACTTCACATTATACAGTCAACCAATTTTGTCAAATCAAAAGATGTCACTAAATGCCATGATATACAGCCAATAGTGAAAACCATTCCCACACATATTCGAAGACAATAATAGTAATGACAGCATTTAGTGATATTTTTTGAATAGGTGCTGGCCTTTTGTTTGGCAAAATTGGTTGACGGTATAAAATGTAAGTACCAAAACTTTAAAATTAGAATACATGATGACAAAAAATGTGCAGATATTGATGTCAAGTTTAATAAAGGATTATTACAATTAGTTTCTATATATATTTTTTTATTGGTAGCAACAGCATGAGAGAGAGAAAAACAAATCTTTTGGAAACAAACAATGGCTTTAAAAATGAAGCACTTATATCAATTTAAAAATGATACACAAAGGCAAGTTTGAAAAAGAGGTATATTAGCTACTTATTAAGAAAGATTACACCCCATCAAATCTTTAAGAAAATATTTTTAATAAATGCTTCTACAGTCAAAGAGAATCTTTTTCTCTCACATCTTGAAGTTGTGGCCATTAATGAGGAAGAAGGCAGGTAAAAGATCAAGGAAGATAAGCTCTATGAAATTTCTAAGAATACATTAAATGACTTACGAAAACTCGGAATTCCCATCAGATGTGCAAGGTACTCCTTGTTCATCTTCTCCTTGAACATCAGGAACTGATGAAACTAATTCACGTAAAAATGCAAAGTTGCCATCGGCTAAAACACAGGACTTCCTGCAAAATAATAATTGAAATGAAAAGTAAAAGATTCATATTCAACAAATTTGAATTGGATGGTTTCATTCAGTTATAATTCAGTCTCAAGAAAACACATAAGTTTTAGCATTACAAATTTAAAATATTTGAATAAATTGGAAGGGCAGAAATTATGAATTAAAATACGATTGCTTAAAATTAGCAATCAATAAATTAATACAAAATAACTAAAATTGAATGTAACACTAATTATGATTAGTTGCATACATTTTAGTTTTATTTAAGCCAATAAAAATTTAAAAAAAAAACTTTTAAAAAATATATTGGGATAGTATAAACAAAATAAACTGAATCAGGTATAAAACAGATAATCAAGATATTTACTTACAAATGAGATGTGGTTAAAGTTTTGGCATTTCTACTTTTTGTAATGAGACTGGTTTTTGTTACCAGTGATTCAACAAATAATTCTAAAGCTCGTGCTATATTTTGATTAAGGATTGTAAAGACAAAGCATAATGCAACAAAATATTATATTTCAATATAAGAATTTCATTTTGAGCTTGTAAAGGATACATATAATTACAGGCACAGCAGCAGCAACTTTCCCAATTTCTTCGTCAGTTTGCATAATCTTTTTAATTCTGGCCTAAAAAATAAAAGTAAATGTGATATTAAAACGCTCCAAGTAAATTTCTATTGAACGTCTGACTCCTTCTTCAGCTACATAAAAATAGAAACTTGGATACTTTTTATAGCCAAATTCAGCATCCTCAGTGTCAAATAGGTATAATTGTGGATTCTTTCCAATTTTTAATTTTTCAAATATGTTCCCCTTTTTATCAAATGGTAAAATTTGTTAGTTTTATACCCCTTAAAAATCTATTAAATAAAAAGAAAGAAATTGGGAGGCAATGTAGTTTATATATAGAACATCTAAAATGCAATACCAAAATAGAAAAAAGTTATAGTAAATATGTTAAAAATCACAGAAGGTACAATATTAAGCATTAAATTAAATATGCAAATAGGAAAGCAGAGAACATTTCTCCTTTTGAAATTCAGGTACTGCCTTATTGATTAAATTAATTAAACACCTATATGAAGAAGATAATGTTCACAAGTTATTTATTATGTCACTGCTCCATAAGCACTCATTAGATGACTATGGTATTCAGGGTACTTAACATATTGACATCACCACAGCCAAATTTGTGCCCCATGAATTGTGTCATTTTTGCATCAAAATCTGAAATTGGTTCTTTTTTTTTCTTCAAATAAAACATGCAAGAATGTTTTTGTTGTTTGGATGTCATGGTACAATTCAAGTGGCGCAAATTTTGCTGCAGTGACATTAATATGTAAGTACTGTATTCAATAACTAGATCAAAAGAATTATTTAAAATTACACTGAAATGCTCAGATTTGGCAATTAGTAAATTGGAAGAATGTACATGGCATTTTCTATTGTTGCTATAATAATAGAGAAAAAGACGAGAAACGATGTTTCCATCAGAAGGAAAACTCTACTTTTACAGCATAATCCTTTAGACAAAGAGAAGTAACATGGTCTATGTTATTTTTTATTTGCACATAAACTTTTCTAATGTCTAGAAATTAATCAATACTTCTAGAAGAAAGGCCAGATCAAGTTAGAGACAAAAATATAATAAAACATTGCCCAGCAATTGAATTAGAATGAAAAAATATTAACACTTTGATTTGGTACTTATATGTATTATCACAACCTATTGGTGACATTGTATGAAAAGAAGCACATGATTGCCAATTCAGCGCATACGACACATGCGAAAATGGGATCGACCACTTTGCGAACTTTGTCAATTGTTGCGATAATACGAAAGTTCTTTTAATTCTTTTACTATGCACTAAACTTTTTTTACTGAATAATCAAAATGATACATCAAATGTTTTTGAGTATTTGTTCCAGAAACAGAGATAAAAAAAGCTAATAGGGGCAAGGATTCAATTTGTATTTAGAAAGTACTTAAACTTTGTGGATTTCAACTTCAATATTAATGAAAATTGAAGAATGAAGGGATTACAAAGAATTTACTCATGTACAGATCGTTGGCTGTCACTTAAAACTTCTTGTTCAAAAGTACATTTTCCATACGTTGAAAAACACGACTTCTTAATTTTGAATATAAATGATTATTCAATCCCTTTACTGCAGGACCATTCTGTTCTAAACAGAAAAGGAAATACTTTATAAATACTAAAATTAGAACAATGATTCTAAACTCTGTTACAGGAAGTATATTATTTCAATAACATAGGAAAAGAAATAAGAACAGTAAAAACCATACATCAGATAAAAAATTTTCCTTTGTTGTAAGAAACAAGGAATAACGAAAAAAATCCACACTCCTCCATTTTTCTCACAAAACTTTCATTTTGGATTATATCTTAAATTTTTTTCAACTGAAATATTTTATTATTTAAATCAACATACAAATTAATTTTTAAATATTTTATACCTAACAATTATACTTGGAAAAATATTCAAATGTGTTATTGTTCACAGACATGAATAAAATAAGATTTTAACAAACACTAAATGAAACAAGAATTTATTAATGCATGCAACAAAAGCATGATTTTTTAATACAAATTAAAATACTTCATTTCATACGTTTTTGGAAATACTATACACATGAAAGTGCAATTAACTACTTTATTCACAGCATGTTTTACAGAAAATTCTGTAGAAGGAATCTATAAATTCTATATCTTTCTCTAAATTCACAGAAATAACAAAATATTATGACAAAAAAAAAAAAAAACTACATGTGTTCTTTCTTAAGAAGTAATAACTTCAAAGAGAAAATATATCAAAAAATTTGAAGCAGTGGATGGGATTTGGTCAACTAAAATTAATTAAAAATTCTTTGATAAATTGCATATTGTATGCCATTAATCATGAATTTCATAATCCTTTCATTGTTTTATTTGGATATGTTAAGCAGAAATTCAACAAAATATACCCAAGTATTATTACAAATCCAAAACAACCTCAATTGCTGTTTAATTCAAAGCTTAAAATCGAATAACTTTTTCAATGTTTTTATCTAATCTAATAATTTAAAAAACTTTAGGGAATAAATACAAATTACACAATAAACAAAATATTTCTGTAAATTATTTTTTTTTTAAATTTGTTTTTTCAACTATTTAAAAAAAATACCAGAAAAACAAATTTTAGAAAAAAATATACTTTGGATATATTTTTGATGAAAATAGCATTCGCTTCAGCAAATAGCAGTAATATTTTACTGCTGTATATTACAGCAGTAAAATATTACGATAACTCAATTTTAAATATTTAAATGACGCATAACAAATACAATTTAAGAAATTGAAAAACAATTTATTGATTTTAAATTTTAAAATTACATAATATGAATGAGTAACAGTAATACAAATGAAGAAAATGAAATGTTTGCCTTTAAAGTTTGTTGTAAATGTAATTCTATATTCTTTAGATATTAAAATTATTCAAAAATATTTTTCTGAGATTGGGGTTAGTATTTCGTTCATTCATTCATTATACCACGTGAAAGTCAACATCACATAAATCTAGATTCATAGTAAACAAAATTTTACTTTTATAGCATGGACTTGAATCACATTTTTATAAATTTAAAATAACCAACAATTTAGTAACTTAATTTATAATTAAATGTCAAATGAAATTAAATGACATTTGAATTACAAGACTTGACACATGTTTTTAGGGTTAGTTAATAAATTCTTGTTTTATTTTATAATTAATAATAATACATTGTAGTTGTAAATGAAATTGCAGAAAAAGATTTACTCCAATTCAATCAAAGAAATCCATAATCAGATGAATATTTTTCGAAACATAAACAGTCTTAAATAATTAGTTTCAATATTGAGACTATCAAATCCAATTTAAATAAAACACTTTTCATTACTTACAGGTGGAAATCTTGCATTATATTTCTTCTTTTTACTAGGCATTGTGATATTCAGGAATGTGTCTTGAAAACTTACAACTCTTCAAAAGTAAAATTTCTTATAAGAAACACTTAGCACGCTTAAATGCATTTTATTATACGACATCCCACTTATAAAATCGAGATTCTATATACAAGTTGTAATTATCACTCGATATGACTATAAAAATTATATTACCACGTTAAAATATTTAAAAATTAGTTAGCCTTTATTTAAAATATCAACAACATTTGTTTTGAAATTAACCTTCCGGAAATTAACAATAAAGTACGTTACAGATAAAAGAGGAGAGACAGCACCGCGCGCTTTTTCCACCTCCGAGTTAGCTATGATATGATACGTGTCACTACTCTTTTATACTCATTAATGAGAAAAGCAAAAATAATAAAAACGACTCTGGGCCATTTTTTCAATGATTGAGATAGTAAAGAATCTGTGGAGAATAAGCAAATTCATTCGATATCGATCGATGATTTATGTTTCATACAAGTAAGAATTACCTCGTCAACATTCCCTTACGCTTAAAAAATCTTATTTCATCTAGCTGATCAAGACACCTCTTCTCTGTAATATGAGGGATTCAGTGATACCACTGTTTTGACAGGGTGAGGGTGTATAAAGAATGGTGTGTTGATCCAGTTGAATGAATTTTTGATTAAATTAAGTGACTAAAATTAGAATCATGAGTAAGGATAAATATTCCCTAACTGTTAACATAAAAAGAGATGACGATAAAGCTCTCGTTTACTACAAAGTGAGTACAATTGATTTTTCCAGTTTTGTATGAAATTATAAAAATATAATAAAACAAATCAGTTTCTGAATTTCATTAATTTTTTTAGTTGTTTTTCATTTTCCTTTTGATTTTTTTCACAACTTTGAATAATTTTTTCCTGTTTTGTCTTTTGAAAGGTAAATGATGGAATTGAATGATGCTTCTAAAATTGAATCAAGAGAATAATTTTAATATTTAAAATGGTTTTATGTAATCAATTAAAATGCATGAATAAACAAATTTTTGTGGAAGAATTTTTGTCTAATAAAGAATACTACATTATTAAAGTATAATACTTTAATTGATATTTAGTTTTTACTGACATTTCAATTTTATTTTGAGTTATGAGAGCTAAACATTTTTTCATTAAGTGTATTTTTCTTCTTGTATTTCTAGCATGTTAGTGACTTTTATAACAAAAAATTTGTTATAATTACAGCTCTAAATTTAATTTAATGATACTGTTTATTTTGCTATATGTTAAATATGGTGTGTTTTTTAAATTAATTTAGTTTGAGATATTCATTTAATATTTGGAAATTATTTTTTATTATCTGATCTACATTTAATGAATTTTTTTTCTTTTATCATAGCAAGATGGCCAAAGATTTGAATCCAACTGCACTATTAAAATGAATGTGGAAACTACTTATAAATTTTTGCTTAATTTTCGCCCTTCACTCAAGATAAAGTAAGTGCATGATGATAAAATCATGTGCGAATAGCATTTAATGCATGTCACACTTTAAATATATTTTATTTTAATATATGAACAGATATTATAATATCTGATTATAAGATATATGTAATGACGAACACTAAATTTTTCTTATTCAAAAGTATATTGTATGAGTTTTTTTTAAAAAAAATTTCGTGAGAAGGAATGCCCTGAATGTTTCTTGAATATTATTAACCTCTTTCCCATTGTGCTTCATTAATTTATGTAAAGTAAAAAAAAGTTACGCAATTTAAATTGAGAAGGTGAAATTTAAGAAATAAACTGCTTTGATATAATTCACTTTTTAAACTAGTTGTGCAAACTTTAAAAATTTTTTTACTACAATTTGAAATTGGCCTCCTTTTAGCAATTTATTAGGGGGGGGGACATGTTATTCCCCTCTGACTTGTGTGGGTCACTTACATTAGTATTAATGATGATTTTGTTTGTGATTTATTATAATGGCTCTAGATTGGTCTTTGACAGAAAAGTTGTACATTTAATTGCTTCAAATTTGAAAATTCAAAAATGTCATTGTTAAAATGTGTTCTTACTTGAAATTATGAGAATGAATTAGCAATTTGGTGTTATTTTTGGCCAATATAGTTAAATTAAAGTTTTTGATAACATTTTATCTCAATGGTAAGACAATGGAATAATTTGTATTGAGGAAGCACTAAACTGTGCATGTAAATTGAGGCAAACTGTCACTATAGGAAACATATAAATTTTCTTTTCAATAAAAGAATATCAATGAGATATAAATATTATATTTAGAGCAGAGAAAAATGTTCAGAAACGTGTGATTAAATGAGTTAATTTGGATTGTTCGATGTTGATTATTGTAACTTCTCAGCAACTGTATGTTTCTTTATATTTAAAATATTGTTAATAATCATTTAAATTTGTAATAATTAATTGTTTTTTTTTAAC
Organism: Trichonephila clavata; assembly: GCA_019973975.1. Taxonomy (NCBI): domain Eukaryota; kingdom Metazoa; phylum Arthropoda; class Arachnida; order Araneae; family Nephilidae; genus Trichonephila; species Trichonephila clavata. The sequence goes on from BMAO01000154.1 coordinate 53,154, forward strand.
AATTTTAATAATCTATCAAATTTTAAGATTTGCATTTCATCATCCTGTGTATCAACTGCTTGTAAAAAGAAATGTTGGTGTGAAATTAAAAATTTTTTATTATCTCTTGTATCCCCAATTTTTTATCATTTAGTAGTCTTAAGTTTTTCTGGCTAATATTTTAATCTAAAGTAACTGATCAATGTATATTGCACAAGTGCTTGAGTTCTCATGGAGATTTACGTACTTTGAATTTGATCACAATTTTGCCCATTACATTTTTTTTCTTTGAATGCATTTTTAAAAATCATAACTTGGTGAATTATGAAGCTTATCTTGTGATAAGAAAGAAAGCACTAGAGAAAATGTTTTGCCTCAAAATGTAGAACTTGGATGTTTATATCTTACAAAGTTAATATTATTTCTTTAATGTCTGAATTTTGTGAAAATGCTATGTGAATGTACAAGGTCTTAAATATTCTTTTAACATAAAATTTTCAATAAGAAGCCTTTTATTATCTAGAAACAGAAAATGCTCTTAAATCAAAGATTATGAATTTGTGGACTTTCTTATAATTCAAAAATACCAGAAAAGTATACTTATTATTTTAAACCCTTAACATGCAGTGACATCTAGGAGATGTTCACTTCATGTGCCATTATAAACTTTGAAATCTCTAAAACATCTCGAAATACCTCTAGTAGAGGCCAAACTTGTTTAGTTTCCAATGCCCAAGGTTCGCCCCTTTTCGCAATAGAATTGGAAATCTGCATTCGTTGAGAAAGAGAAAGTGTGCATCTAATTCCATTTTATTTGTATGTCAAAGGGTTGATACTGATGTTCATGGAAATAGAAAGATAGCTAATTTGTATTATATAACTATTATAAATTTTTTGTTTTCTTTGGTAAGTAAATTATGTTTTTCAAAAAAAATGTTTCTCAGTGAATAATTTTGAAGAAAAATTAACTATTAGTAATCATCTTATTATACTTACATTTTCCCCCTGATATATTGGAAACAACTCACAGTAATAGAATTGATTCATTTTTTAGATGTGATCTGTAGTAATATTCTGAATAAATTTATGAAATTCAGAATTATTTTACTTTCTACTTAAAGTAATTTGTAGGATAATTCCCTAGAATTTTGCAGACCAATTTCTAATATTCTATTTTAAAAAAATCTATAAGAAACTTTGAAGAAAATGATGGCACAATTAAAATTATTTGCATTTTATATTCCGAAATATCTCAATGAAATATAATAGAATGTTAAAAAAAATACAGTTTTGTGTTTCAAAGTAATTCTGTACAATTTTTTACCTTAAAATTTCTACGAATAAAAATTTTGTTACTTTTCCAATTGGGAGTCAACAGTGGTCATCAAATATAAATGTTGCAGGAAATCTTTAAAGGAACAGTGATTAATGAAAGGAATATTTGAATAAGTCACAGTGGCTGCAATAGCTTAGTGGTCAAGGTCATGAGTTTGAAACTAATGCTGCTGAAAACCTGCTGTGTAGAAATGGCTACTACATGTTAAATCTATCAAGGCTCAAATGTCTTCCCATTGGTGGGATGTGGAAGTTGGGAGATAAAGGTGCCAGCACAAATGTTGTCCTCCACATTTGACCATTGTTCAAAATTCAGAGAACTGTCGCCAATAGCCCTCATGCTGCTTTATAGTGCAACATTAATCTCTCTCTCTTGAATAAGTCACAATGTTTGATGTGGTTATTCACATTTTGGCTGTTAAATTTTATTTGAAAAGTACCAGAATTTGTTAAAGGCAAATGGTAAATTGCACTGATTTATATATTTTGAATATTTAAAATTTTTAAATTAATTTTAATTATCCAATAATTTCTCTAAATATATAGTCTGACAAAAAGAAATATCAAACCTCTTATTTTTAAAAAAAAGATGTTTCAAATTAATAAAACTAGCTTTTCAAGCAAAAAATACTAACTTAAGATTTTTTTCTTGATGTTCTGTAGACTGAAGAAAATTGATAATGAAGTAATAACTTTCAGTAATTGTTCTGGATTATTATTATGTTTTAATATTAATTTTTTTTGTATTTTACCTTTTATGAATTTTAAACTCCATAATTTATATTATGCTTTATAAAATTTTCTGAATAAGGAGTAGAAGTTTTTTCTAATATTAGTAATGTGTTCTTTGAAATCAAATAATTACGGGATATACTTATTACATTCCAATTTGACCATATTAAATATTTTTATAAGGTCCGGAAGTTTGAAAAACTGTGCATTATTAGTAAAAGAAGAGGAATTTTCACCAGAAGCTTCTTCATACAGCCTGCTTTGGATAAGTAATGATGTCGTAGTTTCTAAGAATAAAGGGCGTGACCACTTTACCCTCTCACTAACCGTTAGTATAATTAGCTACTTTTTTTTATTTGAAATTATACACTTATTTTTGTGTGCTATAATAATGTTTTTATTATAACTCAAATTGATAATTTCACATATTGTTTAATTTTTGCTGTTACTGTTGAAAGTAATTTGAAAAATATAATTCAGTATGTTTTGTATGATAATTCATCTTGGTCAGTTTATTGAGAAATGCATATTTTTAATGGGGGAAGAAAATAAATCTTATAAGTAAAAATTAACCGTAAATGTCAAAAAGGTTTTTTTTCATGGAAAAATTTAAATTTTTGAATAACCAATACTATATTTATTATTAAAACACATATTCCTGTTTCATAAACAAGTTGTGATACTAATACCTTTCAAAAAATTCAGTGTTGTGCATGAATTTTATTTATATCAAAAAGGGATAATCTATATATTGGTTAAAGTTATTTTTGAATTTTAAATCTTCAGAGAGATTAAAAATATATATTGATATTAAAGTAATTAATATACTAAGAAGGAAAAAAAGCTGCACACCAGGGTTTATTGACTTTATCTGTAATAACAATTAAAACATTTAGAAAAAAAATTAGAAATTTCATCATGAGAACAAAAAAGGAATTGTTCCAAATCAATCTAACAAGTCTAATGATTTCAGACATATTTTCTGTTTGTTCATTGAGTGTTTGATTTATTTTTCGCTGTGTATTTTTCCTTTTAGTTGTTTTAAAAAGGTAATTATGAAATTTTATATTTCATTTTCTTTCTACATAGATTATAAATACATCCAGTTCTTTAGATAATTTATATAGCACTTTACTCTTAAATAAGAATTTTTGTATTATTTACATAACTAAGATTTTTTTTCTTTATAAGATTTTCCATGTTAGATTTATTTCTTATATTTTTTATTATTACTTTATAGAGTTTGGCAGGGTAAGTCAAACATTATTTTATATTTTTAAAAGTTTGGGAGCTATTTTTATTTTGAATTTGAATTAAAGAATTAGTTATGAACTTGAACCAATTTAAAAGAAAACTTTTTCGTTAGCTAATAAAATGAATTATAACATGTGCATAAATTTTTTCCTTCAATAAAATTTAAGACTTAAAAAGTGCTAGATCAAAAACAAAATTTAATCTGTTAATTTTTGTTTTTCAATTTACAATGATCTATAAAAAACACAGGGTTGTGGACAGTTTTGAAGTACCTAGCTACATGGCATTTCTAAGGTTAATATATAGTTTCTCTTCATTTAATTGTAGGGAATATTTTTGTTATTGTGGCATCTGCATATTGATACAAATGATGACTTATGAAATGATGTAAAAAAAATCTTAACTTTCATATACCGCTAAAGATTAGTATAACTTAGTTTTAAACTTAATTTTTGTCTTCCAAGTAGAATGTGTGTATGTCTTCTTTCAATCTTACATTTTTATGTATTACCTTATAATTTCTGCATGGAAAGCACTTAATTAATTTTGATTGTTTGAAGTTGAATACTATTTTAAAATATTTTTTTACTGTTATGTATTAGCTTAATTAGTGTATTGTATTGAATTGCAAACTCATCACTGATTTTGCTTAGAGATGATATGCTATTTCCAGTAAAAATTGTTATTTGTTCTATTAAGATTTTTATTTTAAAAAATTTAATCTGATGAGTGTGTAATGCTTATGTACTTTATTCAGTATACTTAAAATAAAGTTCTGAAGTTTGTATTGGCTCTCTTCTATGTATCTTTGGGAATATGTGTGCTGTAATAAGTTTTCAATAATAGATTTATAACATATTTATAGAAGATTGTTTTATATAATATTCTTCTCTTTCTTTACTATTATTCAGATGAAATTTATGAGTTAAATAAATCCCTACTTAAAATAATCACAATGCTTAAGACTTCATAAGTATCTTAAATATTTTTCTTTATTTATCAAAATATTATATATATTCATATATTCACTTGAATAATACTTTAATGAATTTCTAAATTGTTAATTAAAAAGCCAACATCATTAATTTTTTAATTTATCTATAGAGTGTGCGAAGAATTGTTACGATGGCAATGTGTGTTTTTTGTAAACGATTATTACCCTAACGACTTGTACTGCTCCCAATTTTAAAATTTAGCTGTATGAACTTGCAGCAAGTATTTTCTCTCTCTAGTCATTGGTTCAAGTCTTGGTGTCTTTTAAAATCTGCAGATTACTTAGAGAGGTTGGTACATAGGAATTTATTAAGTCTCGGGTTCTCACATTAGCATACTATGGAATTCTGGAAAATAGAATAGCAGTTGTATTGTTATTCTAGTCTCTTGATTGAGGTTAAAAATTAAAAGGTCCATAACCAACAGCTCTTGCATTGCTTTATAGTGTGATTTTTAGAAACAATCCTTCAACTCAAGCTAAAAAACACTCCATTATATTTTATATATTGTATAATTTGTTGATGCCTGTAATTATAAATAAAATTGAGACTAATTCAGTACTATTTTGTGCAATATCTCTGTATTATTTTAATTTTTTTATAATTGTTTTAATTTTACTTTGATAAAAATACAAAATAACTCATATTGAATAGATATTAATTAAAATTTTCTAATATCTAAATACTACTTTATTTATTTTAAAAAGCATTATTCTGCTGTTGTTTAATAAGTCATAATAATAATAATCATCATCATAAGGAATGTATCAGCATGCAGTTCTAAAAAATATATTTTTTTCTGAGTGGTTTTATACATTCTAAATAATTTATGAATCTACTAACATCCACTACTACACAAATGAACTTGAATTTTTCATTCTTATATATTTTTAATGATTTTTTAATAATATATTTTCAATCTGATATATAATCTGTTGATATTTTTTTCATTAATATAAAAGTTAAGGTACTTTAAATTCAGTATTGGCTAATTTTTTTCAATAGCTCTTCATTAATACTTTTTTTTTTTTTCCTTTCACTTATGAATGAAACAAACTTATTATTGAAATTCTTCCATTGCATTTAAAAGTGAAGATTCATTTTAAAGAGAAATTTGTAAAATTAATGGAAAGGAAATAATTAGTATGCATGTCATTTTAATAAGCAAATGAAATACAATTATTATAGGAATTATACTGGGAAAAAGAATGATAGTTTAGATTGAATGATTTTCATAGCTTTTAATAAACAACCTAACTAATAAAACATAATGCAGTAAATGTTATGAATTATCAAATTAATTTGTTTTACGAAATAGATTATATGAAAAATTCTGACATGTTAATGGTAATCTTATAATCTTCATATAAATTATTTTATGAAATAGATTATATGGAAAATTCTGACATGTTAATGGCAATCTTATAATCTTAGCATAATTTATTTTATAAATAATTTGATTAAATAGAGATTATCATGTTATGGTAAAATGATAGTAGTGAAATAATGTTTACATGCTACAAATTTTATAATCATAAAGAATAGACTTTAATTAAAAATAAGAATAAGAAGCTAATGTTATATATCAATTTTGAATTTTTGAGATAATGCTTGTACTATATGTGTAAGGCATAAAAGTTTTTAAATATTTCAATCCTTATATAATTTAATCGTAATATCTATATTATTATTTATTGCTTTTTGAAATTTTGATTTAACTAATCAGGTATAAAAATTCATATCTTATAATAACACAATATTTCTTTGCTATCTTTTAAAAAAGATAACTTTAAAATCAGTATTTCATAATCAAGTGAGTCAGCTTTTGTTTTTCTAATCATATGCATACATTTGAAAAGTAACTAATAAAGTTCATAAAAACATATATTTCTACATGTGTTCATGGAATTTGTTAATTTTTATGTTATAAAATAAAAAATCTAATGTCTATTTATTATTGTAATGAATTTCTTGCATTTTGTTTATATTTTCAGATGTAATAAGGTATTTTTAATTTTAAAAAATAATGAAATGAATTTAAAGTTTGATTTTTTTTAAATCATCTAATTGATTAAACAAAATATTTTAAACTCTGTATCATTCTTATTTATTTTTATCAATAATTACAATTCATTAGAATTACATTAATTAACTTTTTATAAAATTTTTTATGTTTTTCTCAATTTAGCTAATAATGAAAAAACAGTAGCAAATTTTGTAAGGTCTCTACTATGCTCATATTTTGGTTAAAACTTTAATGAAATTTTTCTGCTAAAATTTATTTTTGTAAGAAATATATTTGGTTTTTATGTGATGTTTTCTATTATCACAAATATATTTATTGAGTACTTTTTAATTTGCATTTTATCAATGCTGATTCTGTTAATATTAATAAAAAGCAATTCAGTTTATCAGAATTTTGTGTTGCAAAAATATTAAAATCTGGAGCATATTTTTTCAAAAAAAAAAAAAAAAATTTCATCTAATTTATTTAGTAATTTAAAGCAATAAAATCTTATTTGGTTTTTATGGCTTTTTTCTTCTTTCCAGGTCCAGGATTTAGGAACTTTGGAAATACCACTTCAGTTAAAATTTTATGATGCTAATGACAAAAGTCATTCAGTATGGGGGAATGAATTACATCATATTGAATATGAATGCATTTACAAAAGAGACATGTTTTCTTTTAATATTGAAAAAGAAGTGTTTAGATAATTTTCTTGTTCTATTTGCTTTATGTGCCAAGTTTTTTTTTTTGAAGGGAGGGGCATTAGCATTTTATTTATAGCTAAATTTTTGTGGAATTTTGATTTAATTTCTAAAATTTACGTGCATGCTATAAGTATTATGTATTTAGCATTATTTTTACTTATGTGTTAGTGTAATTTATTAAAACCTGTATGATTGTAGTTCATAATCAAATTACTTTAGGGCATTAATGGAGAATTTCTGAAATGTTACGTTATATGCTAGAGGTTGATAATGTAGTTTTTCTGATTTATTTTATTATTTTGTTCAACATTCAGATATAGAGAAAATATGGCATTGTAGGAGTTTTAATTATAAAACAGGAAAATTAAAATTGTTTCAAAGTTTATGTAGCAAGTTTTTTATTAGGTGCATTTATTGAAATATGGAGAAAATCATCAAGAGCTGAAATCTCCATTTTAAAAAAGTTAAATTTAATGCATCTTTCATTTTAATCTTTGCATATCTTTAGCTGTTGTAATTATATTGCATTTAAGGAACTGCATCAATTTTCACATTTTAGCTTTAAGAAATTCTGGATGCAATAATTGTTTATTCCTATCTTGCTGAAAATATTTAAATTGTTGCTGTTGAAAGATATAAATGCATATTTTCTTTTAATTATATTAAAGATAGTGTACTGTAAAGATAATAAGAGTCTTTAAGGTTTAAAGTTACTATTTGTTAAACTTTAAATTGTCTACAATTATTATTATTATTATTTTTGGAATTTGATTTTTATTATATTTTGAATGTTTCTAGTCAAATATTGCAAGTCATATTTCTTCCAGATTTTGATTTTAACTTTTGTTTGGGATCTGTGCTTAGAAGGATTTTTTATTTTAGAATTTTGTGTTCAGCAGTTTAGTGAGATTATGTTTCCTTATCTGCCTATTTATTATTTTACCGAATTGTGTGCTAAAACAGCATTCCCTATTTCATATTGTAATTTGTTTCTTTTATATGTATTTCATGTGATATTTTTCCTATTTTCTTTTTAGTCATTTGAAAAATTTACTAATTATTTATTCTCAGTAATTAATTTAGCTAAAGTAAAAATATAAGAATCAATATACTTTAAAAAAAGTTTTTTAAGTTACAATTTGTAAATGAACTATTTATTCCATTATAATTTAATAAAATTTTGTTGCTTTATATAGTATTTAAATGCTGGATTTGAAGTCAGGTAGAATTTTTTTGCTATCAAAGATTTAATTGTTAACAAATACAGTTATTTAATTCAAATATACTGCACAGTAAAATTCCTTTTACATTTCAGTTAGACAAAAAGTTAAATTTAAAAAATTAATCCACATGATATTTATATAATCAATTTTAGATACTTGTGCATATTAGTCCATGGACTGTTTATGTAAAATCAAATGCTGTTGCCAAATGCCGTAATATACAGCCAATATTGAAGAAACATTCTTACAGATGCTTGAAAATTATTTGTTTAAGTTGTCTTATTATTCTTTTTGTATATTTTTTTGGGAAAAAAAGATATTATAAAATTAGGATCTACCTTCTATATGAAAGAGAACTATTTCCAGGGGACTTGATATTTCTAAAGTTACAGAATCTGCCATCAAAAAAAGAAAAACATGTTAACATCTATTTTAAAAAAAGAAAAACAATAGGGATGTAACATTAAAAATTGTGAATATCAGTTTGAAAAGGAATATCATTAGGAAGATGCAGAATTATATTGGTGAGGCATATTTTGTCTGTTAATAACTTTTTCTTTGTTGGAATGTTCCTGTAATTTTGGAAATTTTCCACTGCATTCTCTTCAATAGAAGATGGATTCCAAATTTCAATTGTACATTTTTTGAAAAGATATCAGAAGAAAAATATAACTTATAAACCAAATTATTGCATTTGAGCATATACAAATAAGGTTATTTTGTTGGAATATGCATGGTAATGTTTTCTCATCATTAGGTGCATATCATGGCATTTGATTAAGTTTTTTGATTTGATGCAAATGTACATAAGCACCCAATATTTTTTTCAAAGTCATAGTTTTGAAAATTTAGTATTGTAAACTTTGTTATAAAAATAGTACGATTTTAATTAATAAAACTATCAAAGGACGAAAAATTGCACTTTTTTGAAATTTTTTTTTTAAAAATTATAAGTAGTTTTTTTTTACAAACATCTTAATATTAATCAATTTCTTAATGTTGAACAATCATATTAGTGCTTCATTTGTGCTGAAATCAAATCAAGCAATTGAAAATTAAATAGAAATTATGTAATTCTTGAGGAATTTTTTTGAATACATTGAAATATATCTTCTCAAAACAATGTTTTTAAGAATTGATTGTCTCTTGAAGCTATTGTATGTTTGATTAATGTAAAAAGGAACATTATATCTTAGTCAATATCTATTCTCTCAAATGGACATGCTTTTTTTTTTTCAAGTTATTTATAATAAATATTGTGGTTATCTTATTTGAATATATATGTTATCAATCAAATTTAGATAAATAATGTTAAGTTTACTGCATTTTTTCAGTAATCTTATATTTTTAGAAGTTCAAATTGCTGCCTGAAATAATGCTGTTTCTAATATTTTAAGTGTTTCTATGTTTAAGGTTATTTTTTATCAAGTGGTTTATTATGGTGCATTATGTCAGGGAAATTAATCGGGTATTTAACTCATATTTTTGTTATGGTGAAGGTGTTTGCTTGAAAATCAAACTCAGTGATGAAACTGATCCAAAAAGTTTAGAAACCCTAGATTTTGCTGTTCTGATCTTTACAAAATAAATGATGGGTTTGGATTTTAAAGTGAACACCTTATGTGTGTGTAACAGTCATTTTCTCTAATTCATATATTTTTTAATATCACTCTTTTACCATTTTTCACTATATGCTTATCTTTCATTCTGATATATTTATGAATAATATGTAGATATTCATATTCAAGCATTTCATGATTATTTTTTTTCTCAAACTTTTTGTCATTTGGGATTTTATTTTATTTTCAGGTTCAGTAACATTTTACATGCTTCTGTATTTATTTTATTCCTACAATTCTGATTTTTGTGTATACATGGCTTATATATTTTCAATATTTATGAAATTAAATATTCATAACTGCTATAAATTGGCATTTATTTGAGTAAAATGCCTACTGTGTATATAATTCCCAATGCTTCTTCATTTTACACTATTTTCCTTACCCTTGTATCTATTTAGTGTTAAACTTTTTATATTTATGATTATAAAAGTGTTCTATCCTTTACATTATTTTTTAAACCTTTCTTTAAATTTGTCATTAGACATTTTTAGCCATGTTTAAACTGGTGCTAGAAGAGGCTTAGGGAAGCGGCTTAGGATTTTGTAGCGGACCTTATATTTTAAACTGGTGCTAGTGATATTTAGAACATCCATAATGCAAATATATTATTTAAATATACCTATGATTTGATGCATAATAAAGAAGCTTAAATTATGTTTCTGCAATTTTGTGCCTATAAAGCTCTTACTATATGCTTGTAACAACTGTTCGAAACTATTTGAATCTCTATAAAATACAAAACCCAAGATAGGCTTGACTTGTGATAAAATGAAATGTCACAAGTTATTGCCAACTCTTTCATGTCGTATATTATATTTTTGAATCTAATTTATTTATCGTATATATTGATGGAAACAATTTTGCAAGTTTTCTTGAATGTTTGTTGAAATTTGAATTGTAATATATAAATTTTCCATCATGTGTAATACATTGTACTGTACAGTTAATTAGAAATACTTGTACATGAGGTTTGAGAGAAAGTACTGGCAACATTGTTAAGCAAAATAAACTATGAGTATGATTCTATTGGTCAAAATACATATATCAGGCTGTAATTCTTTTATTAAACAATTTTAGAACTGATACAGCAGGTAGAAAATATTTTTAAAAGTAAAAGGCGAAATATATGTTGACTTTTCATTTTAAGAATAAAGCTAACTTGTATGAATATGTTTATAATGGAACTGTATATCTTCTTTCTGAAAAGACATAGATCAATAGCTTACATGTGGTAACCTTTTCAAAGTGTGATTAATTTCATACAAGGTCAAATGCAACTTATCTTCTAACTGATCCTGAGTGATGTAACATTAAAAACAAATTACTATTATATAGGCATTGCTTCAAAAATTTAAAAAGATTACAAAGCAGCTGATCTATAATTTATATACCATAAAATCCGGCATATAATGCACACTTAGAACACAAAAAATAAGCTTGAAATCTTACAGGTGTGTGTTATACCACGGATATAGAAATGATAGCTTCTAAAATAAAAAGATGTGTATAAGAAAAACTTAGACTTCTATGAAGATTGAACTACTGTTTATTTAAAAGGAATGTCATATCTTATGAACTTAAAGGGTTGTTTTTCTAGAAATATGCTACTTTTACAAAATCCTTGTATAATACCTCAAATAAATGGCTTTAAGACATAATAGGGTTGCCAACGTGCAATGTAAAAGAGGGGGTGCATGATATATGGCAAATATACCTTTAAGTTAAAAAATGCAGTTTGAAAGTAAGGTGTGCATTATACCCCGCATTTTATGGTATGTGTGGTATTGAAGCATTATGCAATGTACAGGCATAATTGTTGCTTGTTTATACTTTTTTTGGATGAAGTATAAAGTCATTATTTATGTTCACTTTTTAATTTTATGATGCTTGAGAATTTTTTTAAAGTTATACACTCTATTCTCTCTTTTATTTTAGATTTCTGTAAAATTTTTGCTTTTATGAAGCACCAAAGCAGGACTTTCTTTCTCTAAAGGGAAATATCTCCCTCCCTTTTTGAGGAAAAAATATTTTAAATGTTTTCATTTCTCAGAAGTTTCTAAATTACTTTTAATTTTTTTGAAGATTATTGATATTTCTTTCAGGTTTTAAACATGTGTGCTAAATACTTGTTGCCACTACTTCTTGCGAAACTCTTGTATTTTGTGTGTTCTTTACTGTATTTATTAGAGTGATAAGAAACTTCAAGAATTACTTTTTGAAGTTTCTGTTTCAGATCTTTCTGGGTTTTCATAATTGCCTTTTCTTATTGTAGAAGTTTGTTAATGTATCAAAGATGTATTTTCTTAGAAAAAATTTATTTAAAACTATGCACTCTAGCAGACTATTTTGTACTTTTTAATGCACTTTTTAGACATATGGGCATTTTTCAGAGCATATGAGAATCTTTGTTATATATTCTTAAAGTGAAAGCTAAAATTCACTGCCCACATTCAATTTAATATATTCAATTGCCTGAATTTTCAGATATTTTGAAATCTCACCCATGTGTCTTTTCGCATATATTTACACTCATAGTGAGTACATATTTGCTGCAGATTCATTACATCTGCAGCCTTGTTCTTTTTTAGAAAATGGTATTTGAAACAAAACATGACTTTCAATTGTAAAATATTGTCATTTTCACCCCTTTTTTCTGTGATATTCATCTGTTTATAAATGTTTTATGTCTAAATTGTGTTTATGAATGATAAATAAGTTGATAAATTAATAATGCATGAGTGTTGGCAAATACTCTGTTCCTTTAAATTCTACTTCTTTTACTTTTAAAAGTTAACTTTTCAGTTTATTCTAAAACAGTGTTTCTACCCTATCATACCAGTATAATAACTCTTACTGGTGTTATAGAATTAATATTGGGGGCTATATATAGAATAGCAAAATTTATAAATGTCCTCATCTTCAATGCTAAGTTATAACTCTGCTATATGGCCTTGCAGAAATTGAGAAATTATATTCTAAAATTTAACAGCTCATTCTTTTGACAGATTTTTTTTCTACAAGATGTTTTTCTTTACTCAAGAAACCTCGAGTTACTAATTTAATGTAACCAGATTTTAGCCCTTTTGAATAATTCATAAATTTCAATCTATATTTTGAATTTTTAGTAGCTCATGTCCTGAATTATTTGCATTTCAAGTTACTAAAGCCCACAAAAGTTTTGATATGGAAAGCTCAAAATTAGTAGAGGTAAAAGGGGGGGGGGAGTCTTTTTAAAAGAAAGGGGCTATATTACTAAAATAGAAAGTATTTAAAATCTAAAAATTTACTGATTCAACTCTAAAATATATTGTATAATTTAGAAATTATCAATGAAGTTGTTTTTAATATATATTTTATTGCTCACATTTTTGCTTCTGTTATATGCTAGTCATAAAAAAATTAACTTTCATTAGATTAATTCTGCTTGTCTAATTAATAGCTTTAATTCATTTTGCTGATTTGTTTATTTTTTGTAAAGCAAGATATATTTTAAATTTTCTTTCAAAATTCATGTACACATCCCCCCCCCCCATTATTTACAAATTTTTAAATTATTACTATTTTGTTAAAAAAATATATGAGCAATATTTAAAAAACATGTAAAAAAGAAGAAAAAGTGATGATGTACTTTTTTTAGTAGGATTTGCCAGCTTTCATGTAATTTATTATTCATCTACAAATGCTGAACTATTAATGAAAATGTTATTCTGAGGTTTAAATATAAAATTGTTTTTGTGTAAAGGTAAAACAATTTAAAAGAATTTAATAAAAATGTTTATTTCTAAATTTATTGGAAATGTTGTATAATATTTATTAATGACATAAGTAATTAGCATTTTTGATACCATTAAGAATAGCAATATATAACATCATAATGTCTCATTCATTGAGCAATATTTGTATTGTACTATTAATTCGTATTGCTATTAATTACCTAAATTTTATATTCAATTATGGTAAGAAATAACTTTCTGTTATTTTCTTTTTAAAAGATTTGTTATTGAAATACTGTAATGTAAATTAATGTATATTTCTTAGGGTAAAAATGTGGGGTCCTTTGATGTAATGTTTTTATCAGAAAACTGGTAAAATTTTATTAGTTTACTTCATAGAATAAATATGTAAAACAAGTCCAAAATCTTGTTAAATGTTGTGTTTTTGAGATTATAGAATAAAATACTAGATTTTGTAATCACTGTTTTTGATGTTTAGATGTTTAATAGAGAACTTCTTGATTATAGAAACTTTTGCCTTAGGACTAATAGTCTCCTTCATTGCCTTAAATTGTGAGCTTTAAATGCTCCTTGGTTTTACTATCAGAAGTATTCTGATCCTTAATGAAGATACTATGATGACAGATACAAATATGTGATACAAAAAATTATTAACATGACTTTGCAATAAAAGATATAAAAAGTTAAGATGTAACAAATCAAAAATACTGTGATGGAACATTTGAATTTTGTTTTGGGGGGGAAAAAACTTTTATTAATGCTGTTTCAAATATTTGGAATAAAATTTATATAATTAGAATTTATAAAGGATCAGAATGTGCCTGGTGCAATTTTTTAGAAATTTTTATAGAGCAATATTGAATGGTTGAGCATTATTGCTTTTGATTCAAGTTGTCCAGATATTTGATACATATATTGCAATCAGAAAAAGAAAATTAAGATTTTTTCCTGTTTTATTATAAGAAAGAAAATATTTAATAATTGGAATCTTGGAAAATTTGTCAATTTCTTTTTTAGGGATGTAATGAATTCAGTTGTGTCTGATGTAATTGTATTTTTAATTTGATAAATTTTCTTCAGATTTCAAAAAGAAAAACAATAAAGTTATTTTATGAAATTTGTGAAGAATCAAGGTTTTTCAAGTACAGGAATAACTCACTTAGTCCTGCTGTGGTATGGTTTGTATAGTTTGAGCAATAAATCTCAATTAATACTAATTGATTCATTATGTGTTTAAGAAGGATTTTGTACATTTTTTTTATATATTTCCATTTAAATAATATTGCCTTGTGCTCATTGGTCAAAGTTAAGTATGAGGATTTGTGTGCTTATGCACAAACTCAATTGTTTAGAGAAGGTGCTCTTGGCAGATATAGTTCACAGATATATCTTACTTTTAGTCTCTTTATGGTGGCTTGCCTCAACATAAGTGCATTAACTGTTCCTGGCACTGGATTCATGTCACATGATTTGCTTTAAAAAATGTGTACTATATATTTCTTGATCATTTATTTTCTGAATGAGATCTGAAATTTGACCAGGATTTGTTTTGACTTCTTTGAAAACTGCCAATGTTATGCAATGCATTCAAATAGGCTTAGCATCTTGAAGATAAACCTCATTTGTATAGAAAAATAAGCTTATGAAAAGGGGAGAGGTGTTGAAAAAAAATCTGCAAACAGAAAAGATTTTACATTAAATAATTTTAAAAATTATTCAATATCATTGGGAAAATAATGTTGATTGATTGGAGAAAATTATTCAAATGAAAAAAGAAACCTTTGAACAAGGCAAAAAGTAGAAAATCATATTCTTTGTTATTGCATTATGGAGAAAACCCTTTTATTATTTTTCATTAATTCTAAGTAAACATACAAATATTTTGGTTTTAACAAATCTTGATAGGATTGAACTACTTTTTTCCCTATAGAAATGTTTCCCTCAGTATGGATTCATTTAATGCTGTACTTGCGACGAACAGTACTAAGGGAGGTATTCCTGCAGTTTATTTATTTATTTTTTAATATTGATATTGAAAAAGAAAATCTGTGTTTTGTAATTTAAATAACTTGGATGAATTTTTCATTAATATTTATTATTATGATTTATTAAAAACTGATTGTTAATTTTTTATTTTATTTATAGCCTTAATTTATTCTGGGCAACTTGTGTGCACAGTTTTGTAAGTAGATTTATTGTAATATCCTTATAATGTGTTAGAGAAGTAAATTAATATGTTTTAGATCAGGAATTTTCAGGTTGAAAAATTTATACATAACATGTATATCTAACACAAGATATTTATTTCACTCTAATTTAAATTTATACTTAAATTGCCTTAAAATTTTCTATTTGTAATAATTGCAAATGTTGATGTGAAATAAATATAAAGTGGAATCATCATGTTCTTTTAAATGATAAAATTTGTTAAATTTTGTTGATCAAATTTTACTTAACAGTCTATACTATTGTATCTGTGAATTATAGTTTGAAATATATTTCATTATATATAACTTATGATTAAACTGTTTAGGGACCATTTTCTCAGTCTTTAATTTGAAATCTTGTCTCATTCAGAATCTTAAATAAGAATCCTCTTTTTTAAAAAATCTTTATCAACTCTCTTTTATCTTCCAGCACTGAACTCTACTTTAACATTATAATTTCTTAATATATCTTTAAATGTAGATTTTATCATAATTATTAATTGTACATGGTAAAACTAATATTGCTTTCTATTTCTCAATTTATTTGTAAAAATAAATATATTTAAAATGTATCTTTTTATTAAAAGTATAAATTTTGTGCTGAATATTTTTATTTCAAGATTTAATTTTAAGTACTTATTGACAAAGTATTCTTTAATTTCTTTCAGTATTTGTCATATTTCATATGAAAATATCCTTTTTTTAAAAAAAAAAAATTTACTTCTTTGGATTGAATTTCTACCATATTTTTGAAAAATGTTTGTGGCATTTGAAAAGTTTCAACAGTTTTTTGAAAACTTTTTTCAATTTGGAAATTTTTATAAAATAGACATAGTAAAAAAAGTTGCTTTAAATATGGAAAAGAATATTTGCTATTGTTTTTTTAGTGTGAATTTTTTATTTATTGCCACTAAAGACAAAACTAGTGATTGCATACTTTTTGGAAACAATATTTTCTATAATTCTGATTATATTGTTTGACATCCTAAATTATGTTCATAATATTTGAAATACGTAATTCTAAATGCATTTACTCTTATAAAGGGGCCCAAGATATGAACATTCTAAATTCTCTTAAATTTATAGTAGCATCTTTGGTTAGAAACTAATTGCTTATCCCCATTGACAACAAAATTTAATCAAATCTTATGATTTTCTTACCTTTTATCTTTCAATATTTCATTAATAATCATTTTTCCTCAGTGTGTTTTTACATGTTCTTGCATTCAAAATGCTTCTAATTCGAAACCTGTAAAATTCTAAAATGAACTTTTTCATTTATTTTTTTTTTGTATTTAAAGATTTATCTTGTCAAGTAAAAGTTATAAATTAAAACCTTGGATATGTGCCTTGCTTGGATTGTAACTTGTTATGTTGATTGAAGAATGATATTGCATAGTCTATTGAATTGAGAAGTATACTTTTAAATCTTGAGCTTGTGTGTGTGTAATAGAGTGCTATGAACTTTGTGAATGATACAACGAACTGAATGGGGTAATTGTTTTTTAATTATCTCTAATTCATAAATTCTAATGCTTAATGCATTTAAGTAATACACTTTTGTAATTGTGCTAATGTATGCATGAATTTAAAATTAATACTGTATAAACATGTTTTTAAATTTGTTCAATTTTTGTAAGTTAAATTTTATTTTGTTCAGCTTTAAATTAATGATATGTTTTCACATTTACTGATTATCTTTATTTTAAACTGTTAATCTTCTATTGTGTTACAGTTAGAAGAAAGTTTCGAGGTAAAAACCGGAACTTTATATAAATTACTTTTATTCTACTTAAGATGTGATACATTCTTGTGGAGTTAATTCCTGTATTTTTGAATCTATTTTTTATTATAAATGTTATGTATATTCTAATAAAGCCTGAAATTCAATTGCAGACTGTTTCCAGACTTTTTTGTGTGTATTAATATTTTTTTATTTTAAAATTGTACAGTATACTTTCAAAAAGAGATTAATCAAAGTGGGGGAGGGGGAATATGTAAAAAATTGAAGTATTCCGAAAGTTAAGTGTGTACAATATGCTAAAAAAAGAGCCAATTTGAGAGATCTTCACATTCCACTAGAACAAAATACTACTTTGTTTGAAAAAAATACAAACGTACTTCTACCCAATATAGCAGAAAGTGATCAATTCTAGAACAGGAATTGGAGAGGTTTTTCCGTCCCCTTCCCCCTTATTTTACGCAACTTTTCTTTCTGCATATTTAACATTTTCCTATTCTTAAAAAATTTTCTCATAGTAATTTTTTTTGTTGCTATTTTTTAATTTAACTCAAATGATTAAACTTACTGATGCTGTAACACAATTGTTCTAAATGTAAAGTTTTTGATATGAGAAGCAATAAAAAACTAAATATCCCAAGACTGGCATTCAAGGGACTTAATATAAATTGGCCTCCGAATCTTCAGCAACTTTTTTCCACCCGAAGTGCTTTTAAAAAGTTCTGTGAATTTGTTGTAAATATTTGTAGTCCTTCATAACCTCAAGGGATTTTTTCCCTTCATTCTTTTGTAATGTTCAATTAATACTTACTTTTGTGAGCCCTATGCAATACTTTGCATTGCATTGGGATTTTATTATTATTTTCAATTAAAAAAGTATCCAAATGTTTGTTTGTGTAAAAGCATTTTCTTTTTCTTGTAAAATCGACAATATTTCATATTTATATTTTACTTATTTCATCTTTACCATTTATAAAATTTTGCTATACAAATTTTTTTCATTTTGAACACATTGTATACTACATGTGCCACTTGTTAAGCATAGTCCTTTCTATCCAAGTATTCTTACATTTTTATTCACAAGTACTTTACAGCCAGATTTTAGAGAAAATTCGAATATTTTTTTTAAAAAATATTTCTGATGCAACCATCCCTTGCTGTGTGTCATTTGTTCGAGTTTAGATAGTGCCATTGAAGACCTTCCGCATAGAGAGGGATAATGCTTGTCACATCTGTCGAGGCTCAAAACCCTCCCATTGGTGTAGTATTGGAAGTTCGGAATGCAAGGTGCAACCTCATTTTTCATCCTTGTCACTTGACCATGGTTCGAAATTATGCAGTCTTTCGCCAATAGTCCTCGTTTGTTTTGCAAGGAGATGTTAATAAACCTTCAGTCTGTCTCTTCTTTCAGCACTACATATTTTTTTGAACTGGTTTTTTTTCAGCGTTCCATCGCTTGGTTATGACAGAAGAAACTTTGGAAATCTGGTTGCAGCAATGTATCAGGCTGTATAAGATATTTGATCGCACTTGAGAAATTTTTAAAGTGTCCGAGGATAGACACTATTGAAAAGTGTCTATCGCAGTGTTCGCACTAATATAGCTTGTATTTTCTAAGTTGAGGTTTGTTGTGGTGGAATCCCGAAGATTCGGAAAAATATCAACAGCAGGTTAAGTGCCAGTATTTTTTTTTTGTTGTCTTTCATCCGTAATCATTGCAAGGACCAAAAGGTACTATGAAGTTCTCATTTCAAAAATTTGGAAAAGGCTGTGAAACTGTTGGTGGCTTTAATTTTGAAATTAACATGTAACATTTCAAAATAAAATCAACTGTGTTATTACATATGTAGTTTGTTGTAAGCTTATATACACTCTTAAGAACAATTTGTCATTGTTAATTATCTGAAATGGGAAATAAGACCAAGTGCTGTAACTGTCCAATCTTCTGAAGTTCAATCTGAATTTACACTTCTGGGCAAAACTTAAGCAACGGGTGTTTTTTTTTTACTATAACTCCACGATAAATCATCCGAGAGACATGAAACGAGAAAGCATTTTGTGCTTCAACAGTGACAAAAGCATAGTTGCGCAAAAATGAATACAATGCCTATAGTATGGGATCAAACAAAAAAGGTTTTATTGAATTTATAGTATCGTTACACATAATTGTCTGCCCAAGAGGAAGAACAACAAGCAGATGTCCCTTACTGAAATGGTTGTTTCGCACTTTCTCTCCATACTCAGCGATAGATTGTCCAACAGTTCTTGAGGTAAGAGTGCCCATTCTTCGATCAGCATCTGTTTCAGCTGTTGGATGCTCATCGCAAGATGTAATCATGCCTCAAGGCGTCTCCTCAAAACATCCTGCACATGTTCTATGAGATTTAAATCAAGGGAGAACGCTGGCTAACAGTACGGTGTGGCTGTGCATTGTCATCCATAAAAACGAAGTCTGGTCCAATAGCACCTTGGAAGAGACGTATATGGAGAAGGATCACCTCTCTACAATAACGATCTTCGGTTACAGAACGTCTGTTGAAAATGTAGAACTCAGTCCGCCCGTTCAGCATAATGCATCCCCAGATGATAACTCCAGTACCACTGTAACAGTCTCTTACCGAGATGTTACTGGTATGTAAGTGTCCTGGCTTCTCTCCAAATCGACTGGCTTTGAGAAACGTTTGTGGCACTGAAACGAATCTCATCCCTAAAGAGGACACGACTCTATTAATGAGATGTCCATTTTATGTACTCCTAATACCACTAAACGGTGTCAGATGGACAACTTTCAAAGAGATGCAGCGTCCAGAACGGTAGACGAATAGGTCACCTTAGTGAAGGTGTCTGGCTATAGTTGCTGAGCAATGGTGCTTGCTGACTGGTATCCGACACTTTTCGTCTGTAAAACGATATATCGGTCATTCACTGCAGTTGCTTTTCTAGGGGGCACCATCAACCTTTCTAACAGCTGTACCTATGGTTTAGACGGCTTTCCAAGCGTGTGAAACGACATTTTTTGTTGATTTCGAACTCTTCAGTTTCACTGCACAAACTACACCCCTCCTCTAGCTTTCCGATCAATCTTCAACATGTGAAGTCGTCCAGGTGATTTCTTCTAGCCATATTTCACGAAGGAACATACTTGTACTTGCAGCGAATATGCTATTGAATAGGCGTTGTAATGTGGGCATCTAGACTGTGAAACAGTTCTCAACCCCATATCCTGGTTGACTTTGATGTTGGGCATGGTGATGGTGGGGTTTTTTTTCTGCTTAACAGGAATCATGGCTATTGGCTGAGACGATGGCATCCAGGAGGCGTGGCAATGATTCTTTATCTGACTGCTGTAGAGATGAAATTTTTTTTTGGCACGAGTGAGAGCTTAGAGCTTGCTCTCTGATTGGTCGGTGGTAGCTTGAACATAGACTCCTGGGGGCTGGGAAGAATGTGTTATTGCGCCTACGTTCTTCCTTTTATTGTAGTTTTGAGCTGCGCGCGCCGACCGCACTCGTTTTGCGTATACTCCCATCGCCTATGACATTTTATTCCTTATATTTGCATAAATATAACCTTTCTACTGAATCATGTGTTCTCATTTGTACTGATTGTAATAACCTCTTTTCTGCAATTTCATGGCTATCTGCTTAAAATTTACATTATTGATTAAGTTTTGCACACCAGTGCATGATCGAAAAAATATTAAGTATAGTTAGTCTTTGCTCAGCACTTTGTCAACTTGAGGAATAGAGTATTGAAAACGTTTTAAGTGAACCAATAAAAGTTTTTCCTCAGTCAAAATTTTTTTCCCAGATCGGTCTACTTAATGATTGAGGGCCTGTAGTATCTCCATCCTCGTAATGAGACAAAGACTGCGAGAACCATATATTTTACCTTTAACCAGCACTCTACAGGAGTTGAAACGAATTCTTTGTTTTGGTTTCTGTCTTAAGCAGCGAGTACAGAAAGTAAATTTCTTTTGATTTTTAGAGCATTCAAAGCATTTTTTAGAACTTCTTGGCAGTGTAATGATGCATGTTAAGAAAGAACTTAATTAATGTTTCTAATTTGACTGCTTTCACAAAATAGTTATTGTTTTTTTTTTTCCTTTTGAATCTTTGTTGCATGACAAAAATCCAATGTTTCCACCAATGCAGCAAATAAAAAAATTCTTTGAACATAAAATATTCTAATTTATATATTATAAATAAACATTTGTAAGTATATTTGTAGTTTTGAAACTGACATAACAAATAAGATCATCAAAAACTCTAAAGTAATTAATTCACATATGAAGAAATTTATATAAACCTCAGAGTTAAAGCCAATCTATCCTTTGGTTGAGTACTATCTCTATAATATCCCTTTTAGAAGTAATTGGCCCAAAAGCGATAGAAAATTATCGAAAAATTGCGTTGACATACGAAATTTTTTTTAAAAAATAGCTTTCTGTGTCTGGTAAATGCATCTCTTCTGTTAGCATAGATGCTCTTCTTAATCGCCTTTTTTGAAAAAATTAGGTCGAACCCACCATCATCTCGTCTTCCCTTTTCAATGCTAACAAAATTGCAAAATATTTCCTTTTCTTCCGATCTATACTTATACTTCTCAGAACGAACTCTGTGCGAGTTTCTACAACCATCGTGCCACCTAATGAGCAGAAATCCACCGCGTGTACAAAAAAGCTTGGGTGTGAATCTAACAATGAAAAAATATCCCCTTTCTACTGTGCGCGCGTTGAGTGACCGTCTTGGTGTGAACGAACCTGTACGGTTATTGCAGGTATCTTCTTTTCTTAATTATGACTAATTATTGCCATCTTTTCATTACGCTTTTCTCATATCGTCGCTATCAATGCTCTCTGAGCTACTTCGCTATTATTTTCAACTTCTTTCAAACATTCACAACTGCAGTGGCCATTCTTCAAACGGCTTTTTGTTCCTTTCCAGACAATAACATTTGCCTGGATTGATAGGCTTCAAACTGGGTAAAATATATAAAACTTTACATACTAGCTTTAAATCAGGCAATTAACTTGCCTCAAGTCTGTTATTCTATTCATTCCAAAGGCTTCTCAGTTTTCCTGTATATGTAGAGACATCCTTTCCTAAATTTCAAAAAAAAAAAAAAATTACGTATGTTTTACAATTTATTTTTGAAATTGCTTCAGATTATTGATGTAATGATTTCCAAGAAACAGATGACTGGCTAGTTTTTTTTAAAAAAATTTATTTAGGCCACAATTTTCTGATATACTGTATCAATGATGGAATTTGCGATCTTAGACTTGACATTGCAATAAGCTTTCCTGCACAAATCTCGCTATTTCTGCTATTTTCTTATCTATTCTCTTACATTGACGCACATCAATAGATTCTGGTTTCTTCAGCTTGCGATTTATGTTCTCTTGATCGTGCCCTCGCAGTAATCAAGACAGTAGTGTACTTTGGGTATCCACATCAGTCAATGTGCTACTTCGGTCAGAAGCGTGATATGTCGGCTGAAATCTATATTTTCTTTAGTTTTTGGAAGTTCAGATTGGAAGATCTCTTCAATAATCGGCAATAATGCTTCTAGGCTGAGCAACGACGTTCGCTCTCAAATTTCCCCTTGAACTTTTGAGTGTTTGTTTTAGTTAATATATAAAAACATTTTTTTATTTCTAATGGGCTGCGGATTGGTGTTTTACCATTGAAAACCTAGTACATTCCCCGGTAGCTGGTATCTCTTTTTAGTGCGGCACCATAGAGGCGGATACCAATCGCCGCAGGTAATTTTGACACCCAGTTTCCTCCCTAGAGGGAGGCACCTGAGCTCTGACGATGTGAACCTGTACTAGGATTTAATTTTGTCGAGAGCACCCAGGCCAAATCGATACTCTAGGAATCTTTTACATGCGGTATAATCATACGACATGGCCGGTGTCGACATATATAAAACATACATTAGTAAAGAAAATCGTCATCTGTTGGCGTAAATAATTCTAACTAAAAAGATTTTAACAGTAATTTATTTATGCATCCTGTATTGCTTAACCTACCCGAGCTGTCAAATGAATGCTTTTGAGACTCAAAATAATTAAATTCCAGGTTTTCCTTTTAATATGTACTTTACCGCTATCTACTGGTATCTTTTGACCGCTAAAGCTATGGTTTCCTAGGAAAGCGGTTCCGCTGTTCAGCGTCCATAACAATACGGTGGATGACGTCACTAAAACGTTGCCACAGTGTAAATAGATTGGTGTGGTTTCCTAGAGAGCGGTGGATGGGAGCGGAACCTGAAATAGCGGCTCTGGCACGTTCGTTGCGATCGTCATAGCGGGTAGCAACAGTTCGTCGAATGTTTTTTACGATAGCGGTGGCTGTTTTCAACATCGAAATGAGTTCAAATATTTTATGGACTCCTGAAGAGGATGAAATTTTAATAGATTTCGTGAGAAATAACGATGTTTTATATAACATTAGGCATCAAGAAGCAGCCAATATTTCAGAAATTTATATGACAGAAAATTAGAATTCAATTTGCTTGTAAATTTATATACTAATAGGTATATCCCATTAAAAACTAGACTTTATTTAAAATCTGTTATTTTATTGTCAATAATAGAAGTAACTTATATTTTAGTTAAACAATACACTTATCAAAATTGTATATTTTTCATTTGTATTTTTTTTTTTTTGTTCAGTGTTTAAATATATGCTAATTAAAAAATTAATTTAAACTGTGGAAAAAAGAAATATATAAATAAAATAATGAAATCAAAACATGATTAATTGTATTTTCTTTACACCTGCATATAATGTTTCTTTGAAGCATATTGTCTCTTTGTGCATTATAAAGTATTTGAAATCAATTTTTTACACAATTCAGTACAAAAACATTATTGGTATTAGTATAATGTGTTATACATGGGATTTTGCTAGAAGAGAGAGAGAGTTTTAAGAAAGCTTAAAGTATCTTTTAAATTTTCAAAATGTTTACTTTTGAGAAAAAGAATATTGGGTGAGAATTAATCCTTGGAATTACTTAGAAATAATAATGGTTTTTGTAATTCTTTAATTTCAATAAACTAAAGCTATAAAATAATCAAAATTCTTTGATTTCATTCATTGATATAAAAAAGATCATAAATAATAAAATTACAATACATAAAAAATATGTCAAATATGTACAGTTTAATAATTAGTTGCGATTGCTTTTTTCTTCCAATGATTGCTCATCTTCCAAATAAATTAGCAACGCAACATCGAGTTCATCCATTCTCAGCAGTCTGTAATTTGTTTACAAAAAGTTGATTGTTTACAGTTACGGACGTAGGAGCATTCGTTTTGTAGGAAACCACTCGGTCAACGTTAAAAGACAGCCGTCTTTTCTGTGATGTCATCCACGGACGATGCCGCTTCCCTAGGAAACCTTAAGAAGTACCGTATTTATTTGAATCTAAGCCGTACACCTAATTCTCAACAAATGTTTGAGAAAAAATGAAAATTCGAAACATAATATTTAAGAAACTTAAAAAAAAAACCCTAAAATTAAACATAATAAACAAGTAATTTATTTATTTTACCAGGATTAAAAACTTTTAAATACATGTGGAATGGCATCTAGGGAAGGTTCAAATGTAATGTTAAATGATCATAGAGAGTTAAAATGACCTAATTTATTAAAACACAACCAAAACATTTAACTATTTACAAGGGGTTTCAAATAATTAACTTAAGAGCAATTTTACTACCGAGATAGCACCATACTAATTCGGAAAACATGCCTTCACTCAAAAAACGGAGAGACAGATTCCATCCGACCTACCTTTGTGCAATCTTTCGTGCAACTCCCAGTTCTTCTGCCACATCATAGACATATGACATCAATGTATCGGGAAGTGAAGATTCACGTGGTTTCCATTAGTGGCGCCATCTCTTACAATTCAAATAAGAATGAAAAGAAATAAAAAAAAACTTGCATCCTTTTCCTACATACATACTGTAATTGCTCAGAATTATGTTCAATTTTTCCCATCCAACGAATTTTCTGCCTTCGATTCTAAGCTGCACTCAATTTTGAATAGCTTTAAGATTGGAAACAATGTGCGCGACTTTGATTCGAGTAAATACGGTATATGAAAATTTAAAGTTACCGTAAAATTCGGCGTATAACGCGCACTTTCAACACACAAAATAAGATCGGAATTTACGGGTGTGCGTTTTACTACGGGTATAAAAAAAGAGAGCTTGAAAAATGGAAAAATATGAGCATAGAAAAACATTAGACTTCTACATATATCAAAATGTTTTTTTAAACGAAATGACATTTCTTATGAACTCAAAGGGTTGTAGTTCAGAAGTATACTACTTTTTCAATGACCTGTAATAATACCTCGAATGAATTACTTCAAAACGTGTGAGCATTGCGCTCTTACATTTCAGGTTTTTTCGTAAAAAGATGTGTATACGGCGTCTAAAAATTAAAAATTGCAGCTCTAAAGTATGGGTCCGCGTTATACGGTGGCGCGCGTTATACGATTTTACGGTATCTACATTAAAATATCAAACTTCCAAGTTTTCCAACAAAATGTCAACCGATTATGTTTATGTACGGTTTGTTTTATGCCGTGTACAGAGCGCCCACTGGTGGTAATCCACAAGGCAAAATAACGATCATTACAAATATTTGCAACGTGTTCGGTTCTATTCGTAATAATAATGGGCTACAAACTTTGGATGGAAAATAAATTAAAAAAAGCTAGTTTAGGAGTATAATTCTATATATTTTATTATTAGTGGATTATTCAAATACAAATTCTCAAAAATTTGCCACTGAAATGTCAACACAAAGGGAATTATTGGAAGAAATAAATAGCATAAGCGAGCTATATATATGCTCTGGAATAAATGAAGAAAATTCTGATGTAAAGATGGTGTAAACGATCTGTTAGACACTGACTCTGAACAATTAGACACAGATAATGAGGAAAAGAACATTTTTAATACGCGCACAGGTCGAAATAGAATAAGATAATTCTCGAGTTCCGAAAACGAACGTGAAGAGAAAGAGAACAATTAGAATATTGAAACTTTAATTAATAGATCTATTCGGCAAAAAAAAAAAAAAAATCTTCCAGAAAGTTTTGAACACGAAAGCTTTCCACTTCATACTGTGGCATCAGCTCATTAGACGAACACATCCCGACAATACTTGTTACATTTGATGTGCGGGGATGAGCAGAATTCCCAGATTGGACATTGTACTTTTCCCTCTTGCCTAGGGCAAAATGGTTGGTGTGGTGTGGTAGTTAGGAGAAGGGGGTGCCAGCTAAGGTGTCGTCCACGTCACTTGACCATGATTCAAAATTACACGGTCCATCGCCAAAAGCCCTCGTGTAGCTGAGCAGTGCGTCGTTAATATTCAATCGCTAGGGCAAAACGGATGCTTAGCTGATTCTGAAAACGGTTTTGATGTTGCCGCACCTTTTCCTTCTCCGACACCCAGACATTTTAGTATCAATGATCTACAGAAAGGACACTCCTGTGAACAGTTTCTGTTATTCAATTCCTTCGCCCATAAAGATCGCGAAATATTTGAATGAAAAAGAAAGTCGGCTTGTTGTGACAAAGACATAACCTGGAGAGTACCCTCTGTGTGAACGTGGCATGTCGATTGATAGACCCTCCATATGATGTACGAGGTACAGTGACGGAATTGGTCTCAGTCGCGCTGGCCTATTGTCTCAAAGAACCAATGAAGTTGGGTTGGAAAAGATGAGTGCAGCGGGCAGATCCTCCCCGCTCGCCAATCAGAGGATTGGGGGCATGAAAGAGGCCTGCCCAGGAGGTTTAAATGGTTGCATCGAAAGATGTCGAGGATCTTCTGCATCACCTTCCACATTAGTTTTATTATTTTCTTCTTGCTTTTTCTTCGAACACACGTGAGAGTGGTTGGGGGGGGGCAGCCGCACACCAAGGACCAAGAGAAAAACCTGTGATGACTTCTCAAAGATGGAGTGAAAGAGTCTGTGAAGTAGCCACTCCAGATTTTGATCGGGGGTGACACCAGCGAAAGGTGTTGCGGGGACAGCCGCACCCGGGAAACGACCACTTCACGACCTACGAACATTAAACCTGATTTGAACTTTCCTGGGAAAATTAGCACAATTAATGAATAATTTTATTTTTTAAAAATTAATTTTTATATAAAATTCCTTTGGGCCGATAACTGGGTCTTCCCTCTCGCTACCAAGTATTGAAGTAATTATCAGGGTTCACGACATTACAATATTATTTTGAGAGTGATATTAAGGTCAAATGAATATGCTAAATGTAATATTATGAAGAGCAATGTGTAAAGAGTGCATTTTCGGTAAAATTAAGAACTGCGACGTCGAATCGAGATTTTATTTTAATTTGAATAATGGTCTCCTTGTAAATTGCTGAAGTAAAATATAATTTTTCAAATTCTATTCTTCCAAAAATGTACATGCCTAAAATCCGAATTAAGTACAGTCGGATCTTTATCTAACGAAATCTATCTAAATCCCCCAAAAAGTTCATTAAATGGAAAATTTTTACATAGAGGTACATCTTTTGTACCTCATGTACTTTAAAAGCCACATAAAACAAATTTTAAATTCATAAGCACTATATATTAAACAAATTAATTATTCACACCTTTTTGTACATTAATATTTATGTATTTTATACATCTTACTCATCACACAATAAAAAGAAAGAAAAACTGCAAGGAAAACAAGAAAAAGAATTTCGATGAATGTATACTGCATTATATCAACATCAAGAAAATAATTTTAAATTAAAATTAATGAATTTTAAGGATATTTATTTCTAATGTAAAGCATACAATTAATTTTAAACATACATTACTTTTAAGTAGAGATTCTTAACATACATTGCCACATGCACCCTTAAAATCTGTTAATTTTGTTTGAGGTTTTTTTGTAATTGAAAAAAATGCCTTGTTTCATAATACGCCTCACATCTTTGCAATGTACCAAAACTCCCTTTATGACCAACATAAAATGTGTTAAAAGGGAAAATAACTTGAAATGTCTATAAGTACCTAAAACATATACATAAAAAACATACCATAAGAAAAGAAAATTGAATCACACACAAAAAAAAGTTCGTTATATAGAAAACGCACTTCACTCTATTGGGAGGTTATATTATGAAAAAAAAATCGGGAAATGTGTTCTTGTTTCCAGGAAAAAGTTCGCTATATAGAAAAATTCGCAATATAGAGGTTTGACTGTAGTTAAAAGTTCTTTTAACTATAACGAACAGTTATTTTGTGTTTTCTTGCCCGGGATAAATTCTGAGTTACTTATACAAGAACTATGTCATTAGGATTGGAAAAAAAATATAACGTTTATTTGAAAAGCGATCATTTGACCAAAATCGATCGAAATAGGTAAACTTAAAATGTCGGTAGGTTTAGTGTTGATTAACGCGTACTTAATTTTTGTGTGTCCATATTCATAATAATTTATCTCATTTAAAGTATTAGTTATCTTCTAATTGTGAAAACATTAAGCTCGAAGTTTATTTCGTCATCAAAGTATATTTTCCTTCTATTCATAAGCTATTTTTATATTTTAGATTTGTGACGGATCTATACGCGTCTATAGCTAACACCTTGGGGACTTTTCTGGGGCAATAATATTATCAACCAACTTTCACCGAAGCAAGGAAACGTGATTATGCAAATTAAATATATTACATAAATTCTGTATTCGCGAGTTTGAAGAGTTAGTTGGTGAGTGGAGGATCGTGAAATTATTAAGTGCAAATCGGAGTTTATTAATTGAAGGAGCCTAAGAGAGTATCACTCGACGGTGATTAAATCCGGATAAAGATCGCATTCAAGGCCTCAACTGGAGGACTCAACTTCATAAAAGTACAGGTGTCATGATCCTTGTCTAAATAGATGTTTAACTTATTGGTGCGCGACGTAGCTTATATTGAGCTTGTATGGGTTATCGTGGAATCAGTTGAGGGTCCGTATTATTATCCACAGGCTAACGAGTCTCACATTCGAGCTCTGCTCTGTCTGATCATTTATTTTAATTAGATTATTATTGTGCTTGCTTGATATTTTGGTAACAATAAAATAATTAGAGTGAATCATGTCTACTGATTATTCAGTTCCTCCCACACATCTAGCCGGGTCCGAGAGTAGCCAAGAGGGATTAGAGGGAAGCAGGAACCCATAAGCATTACAGATTGAATAATGCTGTTTTTGATTCTATTCTTAAGTATCTTAAAAAATGCTTATCTTTAACTAGACTCGTGAGCATATGTTTAAAAATTTAAATTTTCTCAAGAAATTATTTTTTTGAATGTTAAAATCTACAAAATTTTTTAGACTTTATGAGATTTAATGGCTTACATTTATAAATTTGTTCTTTCAAAATTAAACATTCAAGACAAATAATTTGTCAAATTTCAAAGTTAATATTAAAAGAATTATTTATCAATTACTGGCTGAAAGAGTTTCAAAGCAAATAAAAACATTATTATTCTCCTCTCTATAAAACCACTTCTGCCCTTCAAATTTTCATCCTGTACATGAGTGATTATAACCTTTTTTTTCCTGAAAACTTTCTTATGGATTTATAAATTTAAGTTGAATTAATCGAAAAAAGTTCGATTTCATACCTGGATCTCTGCTTAGTCTACACCAGTGATTCCCAAAGTGGTCTATACAGACCACCAGAGATCTGTGACGACCTGCAAGGGGTCCAAGGCAGCTAAAAAATAATTTGGGGTTCTATGATAGGGACTCTCATTAAACCAGATCGTGACTTTAATCTTTAAAAAATGTTTGATCTAGTGGAAACCAAATTTTACAAATTCAACAGATTTATTTACTAAATTTAATGAGGTTAATTTGTGGTTACTAGATGACAGCATAAATATTTTTAAGACAAGGACCCCATTTCAGCATTTCTTTCTAGAATTAAACTAAAGAATTATATTATTGGAAGTCGAGAATTTTTTCAATTTGTCGCTAACAATTTATCTGGACATTTTAACTTATGTTTAGCATTCAAATGCTAACTTATATTTTGAAACTAGGTTTGAGATTGCTTTCTTTTTAAGTAAATTACCACAGACTAGACAGTGAACTCATTTAGTCACATTGAAAAAAAAATGTCTTATTACAATAAGAGCTGTGATCAGAATAAGCCCTAACAAAATCTTAAATTAAAATTTAGAAACGGATATCTCAACTTTGGCCTTAGAAAGATATACCTGTTATTTGTCGTGGATTATGGAATATCGCGAGGAAGTTTTTAATTGCTTTTCCTAGTGAGACAGTTTCAGTGAGTTTGCTAATCTCAAAAACAAAAAAGACGAGGTGAAAAAAAAACTGGACACTTACTAACAAAGGAGATTTAGGGTTAAACCTGACTAGATTGATATTAAATGTTGAAAATTTGTTATTGAAACACCAGATTCATCCCTCTCATTAAAAGCATTTGTTTGTTGCTCCATTATTTTATATAACAGATATTTTATGCACGAATTTAATTCATTAACTTGTGCTTCTTAAGTTTTAAACGTTATACTTCACTATAATTAGAAATTTAATTCTTTGAAAGTAGTAATACCAGCTGTCAAAAAGACATTTAAGTTGATAAATTTGCAAAAATTCAGTATTAGGAAAGCAGGGAAACCGAAAAACATGGCAAGGAAGAGAAAAAAGTTTGGAAACCTCTGGTCTATACGGAAGGAATTATCTCGGGAATATTAGTTTTCTCATTTGCATTCCATTTTTTAAAAAAATCTCTAGGAGTCGAATTTTTACAAAATATATCCGCCGTTTCCTTCTAAAATTTAATCTAATGAAAAAATTTATTTAATTTTCTTAAAACAGAGGCTTTGACTTAATAGTTACGAATACGGATAATAGATGGCGGGCCATGTACATATATGTAGAATTATTCTGTGTTATATAATCGCTCTAAATATTAATAAATCTATTAAGAGATTCATAAGAAACACATTTAATTGAAAAAATAAACAACAGTGAGTAAAAAATCAAATTTAAAAATTAGTTTTTGATTACTTTTTACTTTTTATGCTACAATAATTTTACATCAGTTCGTGTTTTATAGAACTCAGATACGACTTCTATCTTGTTATGAAATCATTAAAAATAGCTTTATTTTTTTCTTCTATTCCCTTCAACCAATTAAGTTCTGATTAATGATTGTTCAGTGTTATCATAGAAAAATTTGCATATTGATGACAATCATATTTAACAGAGTAACATAAAACTTTTAATAACTTGGGCTATTTATTATTTAATTGCAGCAATTATATATATTTAATCATGCTAAAATAAAATTAAATACATTAATATCTTTTAAACACAATATGAACTCAGTGGGAGGAATTTCCTGTTCAGATAATAACTATAAAAACTGGGAAAATTATAAAATTTATACATTACTAAACATTTCAATAAACACTAATATTCACTAAAACATATATCATGTTTAAAAAAAGTTTATTTTATCTAAAACTGTATTAAATGAAAGGAGCTTCACCATTATGAATGTAGTTATAGAAATAAAAGCTTCGTTAAATACATAAAACTATTTTAGGAGAAGGTATAAAATAACTCGTAACCAGTAGGATACACAAGATAACATTAAAATATAAGGACTGAAAGAATCAGTTAAAAATTATTAAAATTTGAATTGGATGATTATAGATTTTTGAATTCTATTTTCAGTTATGTTTATGTTCTACTCTTATATATCTGGAGCTTTTTTTCGCTAATCAAAATAAGAAAGCCTTTAAGTAATATACTGGTTTTTAATAAAGTACGAAAAAAATTAAAAATGAAAATCTGCGTAGATGGAGCATATTTGGCAACAATTCAGGTAATTTTTCATATTTCATCTAAAAAAATCTGGCACCAATTAGGATTTTATATAATCATAAAAGCTCTTTATCACAGACATCATTTTCGGGATTAGAAAACCTGCTGGATTGTTATTCGTATCTTCAGGGACGTCTTAAGGCATGGGCCAGCTGGGCCCAGGGCCTCGGTCACAATGGGGGCTTCATCTTGTTCTCAACTCAGCCTTAATAAGATTATGATTCGAATAATTTCAACGGTCAACTGTTTTTTTCTGGTTGTATTCTCTAAAAAACTGGGAAATTCGGACGAGATATCAACTGGCTACATGCGCTGACCACCGTCCATGCATAGGCCTTATCACCATGTACCATCATAACTCATTCAGTCAAAAAGTAGCAGTCGGTCGAGCCGGTTTGTGCGATTGTAAGTCATGTACATGTATTTGTTTCGGGTTATTGTTTGTACGAGTATTTGGTAACGCACATTCTATGTACTGTCTACCTTTAAGGGTCATAGGGGGGGGGCTTACATTTGTGTAAGGGCCCAGGGCCTCACTCAATTTCGGACAAAGGATCAATTAATTATGCATTGCCTTGTTTTCCAACAATGAAAACTGTATTCAACTTTTATCTGAATTGTCATTTTTGCTTCGGGGTACCGGAAGAAAATACCTTAAAAATAATAAAAAAAGAAAAATAATTTACCTCAAGCAATGAATTAATTAAAAATATTCAACTCTTAACATTATTAACTTCCCCGATCTCCCTTTCAATTTCCATATCCACAATTCCTCAATGTAAATTTTCTTGCAATATTAATGGATATTCTTTGAAAATTTTCTCAAAATTATTCATCGAAGCCTATTGGTTTCACTGCAGCTTTCTATAATATGATTATCTTGAACTTTTTCCATTTTAATGTTCAGATTAAAATAAATTATTATCCATTAAGTACAATTCTTATTCTTTATGTACTATTCTTACTTATTATTTTTCCCAAAATTATATATATATATTCCAATTATAAAGTGAAAATTTTACTGAATTTAATTAAGTATTTAAAAAAATGTTAAGAAAACAATCTTTTTTTTTGTTAGGAAAAATTTTTTGTTTTTGTTTTTGTATTCTTCATGACATTTTTTCAACGGACATATGGTTAATACCTTTTACTCCAGCTATAGTTCACATACAATTTATTTCTAATATATATGCACCAAAATCTTTAAAAGACACTTTATTATTTTCAAATGCTTTTTTAACAGTAAACAACATGTACACGATGTGATTCTAACTTGTAACATCTAAAAAAATGCAAACGATAACATACTAATGTATCAACAAGGGGTAGACTGAAAATGAAGAAATTTGGCAAAATGAAAGAGACATCAATGAATAATAAGTGATGTTTATTTTGAAATGATACTCGCTATGCAAAACGGGAATAACTTCAGTTCAGTAATTTATTAGACCACCGCGTATGATGATACACGAAGCAAAATATACAGGTACAGTGTCAATGAGAGTACGTATGGTGTCCTGAAGGATGTCTCTCTATCCCCTGTCAACAATTTACAGGTACGGAGTGAGTGAGAGTACGTATGGTATCTTGAAGGATGTCTCTCTATTCCCTGTCAACAATTTACAGGTACAGAATCAGTGAGAGTATGTATGGTGTCCTGAAAGATGTCGCCCTATCACTTGTCAACAATTTATAGGTATAGTGTCAGTGAGAGTGCGTATGGTATCCTGAAAGATGTCTCTCTATCCCCTGTCAACAATTTACAGGTACAGTGTCAGTGAGAGTACGTATGGTATCCTGAAAGATGTCTCTCTATCCCCTGTCAACAATTTACAGGTACAGTGTCAGTGAGAGTACGTATGGTGTCCTGAAAGATGTCTCTCTATCCTCTGTCAGCAATTTACAACAGTTCATCTTTTGAAAGTGGTGGTGGCAGGGCATGCAAATGGTATCCCATCTCGTCCCACAAATGTTCGATTGGCGAGAGATCAGATAAGAATGGTGGCCAATGAAAAAACTGTATATCTAGCAGAGCACGTTGGATAATGCGTTCTCTGTGTGATTGGGTGTTATCCTTCTGGTAAAAGGCACTAGGTTCCATCGGAGGAAGAAAAATGTTACCAGCCCCTGAAAAATATCCAAGTAATGTTTGTCCGTCATATTTTCCCTATTATGAACCACAAGGGACCTTCTATAACATACGATGACGCTCCAAATCCTGATGCCGTGTTGTCTTCATAGATGCAGCCGGGTTTGATCTGTCACCATCTCGGCCCACATTCATGCATGACGAACTATAGTTGGACAAACAGAAGCGTAACTCAGGGTACAGCATAACCAACCTTGTGACATTCAATTGTCTAAGTCATTCTAGTGCTGCACCATTTGAAACGGAATCATCTGTGCTGTAGGGTTAATAGCAGTCTTCTTAACGAAAGCCATGATTACAAGCCACTAGCAATCAACCGAAAAGTAATGGTTCTGGTCGATTTGAGAACATCAAATACGCTCTGCATATGTTACAAAGTGGTGGAAGAAGAGGTTTATGGGGCTCATTTGTACATTAAGCATCAATGTGATTGCGTTGATCCATATGTGTTAACGTCACTCTGGCTGCACTGGCATCCGTTAAACTTGTCCTCTTTCCTTTTTTCCTTCCATATTTATCTCAAGCATTGCTTCGTGGAGGCATCTAAAAGGGTGTCAGATGAGATTTGATTCATATAAACCAACCTATTTTACTCAATTCAGCCATAAAGCTCTTAGTAAAATCATCTACCAGTTTCAATTAAATTCATCAGTGTCGCCCTGGTATTATTTTATAAAATAAGTCCTCTGAGACATAGTAAAAAAATACACAGAAATAATTGCCGGGTATTGCCCATTCTGTAAGCTCTTCCCTTAGATTCTACTCAAAGGTATATTGAAGAGCTACGGATTTAATATCATTTGTGCTTACTCATTGAAGTGGACTTTCCCGAAAATTTGCATATTTTGTGGTCACTTCATATTGATGTTACATTTTCAATGTCACATATATATTTAATTTTTGAAAACATGCTTAAAAAATATTCAATACTTTCTGATTAAGATTATGTAAGAGAAAAAAAAATCTCAATTTATTTAATTGTAACCATGTTACTATTAATTGTAGTCAAATGGACAGAAATTTTAATTGGAGGGAATCGCTAAATGTGATCCCAGATCCCCCGAAATGGCATACGGTTGCTGTCTTCAGGCTGAAACTGGGCACGACTGTCTTGCGGGTCACCTTCATAATTGTTCTTCCCTCTCCAAATTGTGTTTTTTGCAGAGAGAATTCCCAAATGAATGCTGAGCACCTGGAGATTTTCCCCTGCTGTCTCTGGTAACATCTACGATATATATTGGAGGGCCAGAGAGCAGTTATAAGCTCGTCAATCTGAATGACTTTCTGATTGTGTTTTTATGCTTCTGTTTTCCTCTGTTTTTTTTATTCCTTGTCTTTTTTGTTTATTTGTTGTTTAATTGTTGTTACTCCATGAGTGTTTTCACTCCAATGAAGGATTTTTCATTAAGTCTGCTTCTAGAAATTAAAAAAAAACCAACAACTTATAAATACATTACTAATAATCAACAAATATACTAACTATTTTAACGGTATTTTATCCATCATTTTGATAAAAATATCAAATGGTGTAATAAAACTTTTACACACTTCATGGAAAATTATCTTTTTATGTGGAATAATTTTGCAGATTTACTTAAAGGGCTTTTTGCAACTTTTTTTTCTCTATGGAAACTCAAAACTTTCAATTACTTTGAACATTAGCATCATAAGTTCTAGTAACATAGCTTTTTTTCAGCAAAAAAAAAATTTAAGATATGCTACTCTAGTTAAATTTAAAGTTCAAAGGATTTCTATAGTCAAGTTATTCAAATTCTTTCTTTTTTTTTAAAAAAAATTCAAGACATCTTAAAACAAAATGATAAATTATATTTATTTCTTTGAAAAAATATCTTTGTTTATGTTATCCGAATGATTATTTAAATATAATTCTTATCATTTTTAATTATTCAATTTATCTATCATTCTAACTTATTTAAAGCAGGTAATGAAATATTTATCAAGATAATTACTCTTATGGCGGTTAAATCACCGCTTTTTTTACTTGTTCATCTAATATATATTTGTAAATAAAATTTAAAAAAGAATGTTTTTTTTTTCCTTTCAAACATTACCATCACTCTTTATTCATCATCTTTCAAGAGGATCAATTTTTTCTAAGAATTGTGTTTGCTGATTATAAAACAAAATGTTCAGAAATTCAACTTGTTACTTCTTTATTTTAATTCTATACATATTGAATATAAAAATTAAAATAAATTATTTGATTAAGCACAACGCATTAAAATTACCAATAAAGACTCTTTCTACTTTTTTCCTAAATTTATTTAAGAGTCTAATGAGTATTTAAGAATGATTGAAATACGTTTGTACCACTTAATATATTAATGTTCCGTATAACCATAAACCAAAAGATTTTCGGAAAACATTAGTTTTTTTTTATGAAAATTTGTTACGAACTTAGAGTTGCTCTTATTATACATTCATTTGTGAAAATACTACACTGCATAAACCTTTAATTCATTGCTATTCATTTCAAATTTGTCATCTAGGATGACAATTTCTCCGAAAATTACGATCCTGAAACAAAATGTTTCTAGCTTTCAAAAACTTAATGCTTAAATCAATTTCAATTAAATAGATGCCAACTGAAATAAATTATTTTAATACTATTTATTAAAGTAGCTAAATAATTCTGAGTTATCTTGTCCATCGTTCCAAATTTCAAGCACCATAATTGCTTCTTATCCCATCTACCACCTCTATCAAAAGAACAAGGAATATAAAATAAACAATTTTATAATGAATTTTTTTTTAATCTACCATGATTTTGTACACATTTTCATGCATTGTCATCCACTCCTGAGCTATGGTCCAAATTACAAGTCTCTAGCTCATCAGGAAGTTAGTTTAAAATCAATTACAAAATTCCACCCGGGCAGACATACAAGAAAGCAAGTTAATAAAAACATGGTAAAAAAAAATTTTAAAGAAAAAAAAATCTTTTGGATATTACCATTAGCTTTGATTCAACCATTTTAAGTGGAAAATGATCAGTTCTCTTCAGAATTTCATCCTCAGATTGAATATTTATGAAATGATTACTTAAAATGTATTTTTTGATGGCTTTTTAAACTTTTGAGTCTTTCCCTCTTTTTATCTGTCAATTCCAAGTTGCTTAACATCTCTTGAGTAAATTATTTATTAAATAGGACTACACTACATATTTTTTAACCTGTTCTAACTAGCTGCTTTTTTTTATTTGAAAACTAAACAATGCACAGACACCTTCGAATATTACCATAATTTCCCATCCATAAGGGGGGGGGGGTGCGAATTCCTCCTAGAGACGCAGTTCCAGAAACAAAATGTCCAGTTCGTCAAATTCTCGTCCCTCCTCTTTTCACCGGTGTATGGCTTTTCCCGGGACATCTAACCTTGGGCGGCAACAACGGGCCAATAGGAGCGCAGCACGATCGATCTTTGCAAAACTACTTTTTACTCTGGCTATTGCTGCGCAGGATGCTTTTCCAGGAAACGGGAGGTTTTCCTGATGCTTCCCGGAATTGAGATGCTTCTCTCTCTCTTTTTCTTTATTTTAAATGGATTTTCCAGAAATGAAGTTGGAGATGGTTAGGATGGAAATAATTGCATTTTCATTGAACAAAAGACATATTGTTTACTGCTTGAGAATTCTTTTCTTGTTTCGGATTGTCGATTAGTGGATGATGGAAATGTTTATTAAGAACGATTCTTTCTGTGTGGGAGGATACCCCCCCCCCTTTTTCATAACAAATTGAATTATTTCATTGGATGCTGAATAGCTATAGGATATCAAATATTAATGTCGTTTTGTTTGATTTGATTGTTTAATGAAAGGATCTTGTTTTTCATTTCAGATTGGAAGGTGTGAAAGAAGGAAAACAACATTATTAAATGGAAATAGAGGTTTCATTGGTTCAAGATTTTCAATCAGAAAACACCGGAATCAATTAACTGGAGACTCGTATTATTTATTATTTTTGTTTTTATGAGACACTTTAATAATGGAAGTGAAATGAATTCTGCAGGTAATAAAATAATCTAATTTACTTTTCTGGATTTTAAAAAACCCTTATAATTAATTGTTAAATCAGAATTGGATTTCAATTCATTTGAATTTATGAAAAAAATATAGGAAAATTTATTTATTTTTTGATTTAAACCGAGAACAATCAAATAAATCAAATAGTGATAAAATGATATCATTAAATCAAGGAGAAGGCTCTCACCACTTGATATTTTCAATAAACTCTGTATTGGATTTTTTCCCTAATAAATTGGTTTTTTCAATCAGTAAACTTTGTATAAACTTTTTTGCAAACTTAGCATGGAAATCATCATGCGTAGTGTGTTGCTAAATTTTCTTCACTAATCGAGGCTGATTAAGGATGGAAAAAGAATATAAAAAAGTATGGCTTGTGCCAAGTCTTTGACAAGCATATCGTAATTTTTTTTTCAAAGAAGTTTTGGCAAAGTACATTTGTGTTTTTGGATTTCAACATCTTAAAAAGTTAATTAGACTATTCATCGTTTTTACCCACTTACACTGAGGAAACTAAATTTGAATTCTGATTTGAATATGCAACTATGCTCGAATATATACACAAATTTCTTTAGGGTCTATCAAATTAATAGTAATTAAAGGCACAGGCGTCTATATTACTATAACACAATTTCATTAATTAGTTTTTGATCTAATAAAGTTGTGTGAAATAAGGAACTTCATAAAAAGAGCACTATTTGTGAAAAAGTCGTTATGTTATTTGACGGTTCTTAAATTCTAAGCAAAATCTTTAAGTTACAACTGAATAAATATTTCGTTTTTTATTTTGTAAACCCATGAGAAAATTGAAATAGTCCCTTCTTTGCATTTGTCGTCAAAAATACCTAATGTGATTGTACAGTTGACAAGAATCAATAACTTTTATCTTTAGATCTGTTTAACTCTTAAAGTAGTCAATTTTTGCACCCAAAATGTTCTAAACAAAGGGATATTTTTTTCATAGCATATAACTAAGCAGAATACTTAACAGAATGCGAAAATGTGAAAATTTTATTTTAATTTTTAATTTTAAAGTTTTCACACTATTTTTTATTTTATAATTGGGGAACACAAAAAAACCCTAACTGTTTGCTTTTTTTAAGTACACTCTAGATGCTATGAATACTGTTTCATATATCTTAAAAGAATTTCTCTCACATATAAAAAAATTTCATGTTCGTATCTCTTTTTCAAATGGTTGTGTGTGTGTGTGACAGAGAGAGAGAGAGAGAGAGAGTATTGTGTGTGCAATATATATATATATATGTACACACAATTTGAAGCATGGTGTAATACTAAGTCTTATATTGCAATGGGGGCAGAGATAATATCGGCTTTTTTGGATTCTTTTTCCATTTTGATTTCTTCTCAAGCAACAAATTACAAACTGCCTTGCCAATCCTTGTTCTTCATCAAAAATTTTTAAGAATCTAAATTCCTGTCCCTTCTAAGAAAAATTCCCTCTTTCACCACAAAGAAAAACCCGTAAATTTCTTCCTCAATACGAAAAATATAGTGTCAGTGAACTCCAGGAACTTGGACAGGTAATACCACCAAGCTAGGTGGGCCACAGCAGTTGCATCCGGATTATCCGTGTAATCGACCGGTTGGCATTTCCAATTGTATTTTCCAAACCAACCTAGGATACCCAGCTCTAGGAATATGTAGGTACTGATGATGACCATAGCGAAGTTATAGAGGATCATGAGCCATCTTATGTTGAGTGGTGGCCTGTTTCGCATTATATACGGACCAATCCATTTCACGAACAAGAAGTATATCAGCACCATACCGGATAAGAAGTATATCAGCACCATAGACAAATTGCACCTCTTAGGAACACACCAACGCTAATAATCCGAGTATATGAAAAATATTAGTAAATGAAAGATAGACAGAAAAATATATTAGTTCCGGTACGATGTAGGGGGCAAACCGGTTGTGGTCAGCTTTCGGTAGGCCGTACGGTGTACGGGCAAACCAGTTAAGGGGTTAAACATTCTTCCTTATTAAATGCATTTATATGTTTATCAAATAAGACAATGATTATTTTTCTAATGTGTCTTATTTAATATACTAAAATGAGAATACTCAGAGCTATTACACCGACTTTTGTATTAGGTCTTTTAAAATCATACTAGTTGTTTTTAATGCAATGCCTTTGCCATTATATGCACGCATTCACGAGCGTATGTGTTTAGTGGAAGGCGTCTGGAAGATGGGGAAACCAATTGAAAAGTAACTCACGACCTTCAACTTACTGGCAAAGGGATTCGTTCAACAAAAAAAGATTAACAGCCACTGACCTTAAGGCTGTTTTCGTGTAATGTTAAAGGAACAGGACCCAAATTTGGAATATTTTTTCAGGTATGAAAGTCTTCCAACATTAATTCAGAGTGAGTATAAATGATAAACCTGATTTTTAAAAAAATCATATTGTCGAAACTACTGTACATATTACAAAAATGCTTCACATGAATGTGAAGAGAAATATACTAAGTTTTATTCTGTTAAAAACGTTCGATGTATTACCCCCTTGTTTCTCGGCATATGTCCAATCTGTAATCTCTAGTTCGTTCCATACATTTTGTAGCCAGGGACAACTTAACACTTTTTGGGACCCTGAGCCCCTACGCAAAAGTAACCCTGGGCCCCTACACAAATGTAGGCCCCCCCTATGACCCATA
This sequence comes from Trichonephila clavata, assembly GCA_019973975.1. Classification (NCBI taxonomy): domain Eukaryota; kingdom Metazoa; phylum Arthropoda; class Arachnida; order Araneae; family Nephilidae; genus Trichonephila; species Trichonephila clavata. Next base: position 94,467 of record BMAO01000154.1, read on the forward strand.
AAAGTAGACAGAGCATAACATACGTTGTCAAATACTCGTACAAACCCGAAATAAATAAATGTGTATGACTTACAATCGCACAAGTTGGCTAGACCGACTGCTGCCTTTTGACTGAATGAGTAATGATGGTGTATTGTGGTACTTAGGTACTTAATACAAGGACGACAGTCATCACATGTAGCCAGTTTACATACCATCCGAAATTCCTAGTTTTTCGGAGAATTAAACCGGAAATAATATTTAACCATTGAAATTATTCAAATCATGATCTTATTAGACTTAGTCGAGAACGTGACGAGCCCCCCCCCCCCCGTGGCAGAGGCCCTGGGCCGGGTCCAGTTGGCCCATGCCTTAAGACGTCCCTGTTTGTAGCGTCACTCTATCAATGGTTCATAATGCTGCACAAATGCCAACTTGTCGTCCTCTGTTAATTGTTGTGTCAATTGCAATTGATACGACTTGAAATTTAATTTTTTTCCCATAAAATTTTCCATACTGTTTTCTGGGACATTTCAAGTTTACAGGTGGTAACTCTCGTAGGTTCCGTTGACTTCGAACAAAAAAATGCCTTACCCTCTCCACTGCTTCTTCCGAGACGTTTGGATGGCCACTCCTTTTCTTTTTAAACAAGCATCCTATTTTTTAAAACTGATGATTCCATCGTAGAATGCTCTTGTTAGATGGTGCTTCCTTTCCGTCGCGATTTCTAAATGCACACTGCACTGAAATAACAGAAAAAAAAACCTGTGCATACTTTATACGCAAAAACTGTTCTCTGTCATTGTCACTATGTTTGGATTTCAATTACAGTGATCTTGAATGAGCTGTTGATTATTGGAGGGAAAAAAAACTTGGCGTATTTCTCTTTAGATTTATGTATCACTTATTGTAATATATGCAGTAGTTTTCGAAAATATGAGTTTTTAAAACAGGATCCACCATTTGTAATCACGCTTTATTATATTCTGTCTTTACTATCCTATAGAGTGCAGCATATATTTTACCGTATCACTACTTTTTATCAGAGTTATTCCTTTTTTTTTCTGGCATAAAATGTACTTCGTATTTTTTTCCTTCTATACCGTAATGTTAAGCGAGCTATTCCTTTATATGTTAAAATGAAAATTAATTATTTATGGAATATTTTGAAATTTTAGAAAATCTATTTTATAAACAGATGTATGAGTTACAGTGTCGCTCATTTTGATGAAATTTGAGTCATTTTCGTTTGTTTCAGGCAGTAGTACATTTTTGACGAAGTCAATTTTACTGGAGAAATTTAACATTATATAAACACTTTAGAGCTAGTGAAGGGACTTATCCGGCTTCAACATTAGGCACCAATGTGGTAGAGCTAGTATTTTATTTCTTATTGAGTTCAGTGAAGGAGGGCTCTAGAATCCTCTCAGGGAAAAACAGAAATGGACTATGTTTATTTAGTTCAAAACAGTCGTTACTTTAGCGAATCGGCTATTAAATTATTTGAATCTCTACATTCGATAAAGTCGTGACAAAATTTTGAAAATATCTAAATACACAGCTCATACATTAATATTAATATTTAGGACTTTTTTTTTATTATTGTAACGTGGACGGACTATCGCGTATCATTTGTTGGTAATAAGTAAAAATATTTTTAAGAAAATTATAATGTTTTTTACTACAAAATTTGTATTAAGGCGGTAGGCCTTTGTAGATTTCACGTTATCATGAATACTAAACCAAAATGTACGAAAAAAAATTCTTAAATTGGGTAATTTTTCTATTGAGTGATTATCAAACCAACAGTTTTCTCAATTATGTTATTTAATTTTTTGAAACATCGATTGAAATTCTGCATGGAAACCTTAAACTTAGATGGAGTTTTGCAAAGTATGCATTAATAAGATTAAAGTTGTATTTAATTTCGATTCATTGAACTGCTCACATTGTTTTGTCTTTAAACAATGAGTGCATTGATAAGCCCCAAGATCACCTTAAATGACAGTGTTGATTACTTCAAAGATCAACATTGTTGACTCGTGATTTCATTTTAATGTTTGAACGCATGCTCCCCTCATTTTGATGCTTCAACGCATTTGGCTCGCAGCCATGTCGAAGTCTTTTTAATCCATTTCTGTTTCTTTCTATTCAATCGCTGTCCTCACCTTCAATAATTCGTTGGAGATGACTGAAAGGTCGTTTACTTTGCGGAAAATTGAAAGGAAATCAAATAAAATTCGTTCTTTCGCCTGATGGATTCATTTCGATACATAAATATGTTTGCACGTCAAATTTGCGGCGGGACTTTATTTGGTACTTGAAGGATCTCAATTCCAGATGAGTTACCCTTTGTGGGAAAGTGTTTAAATGTGAAGTTAAATTTGAATTATATGAGAAAAATAGCTTTTATATGCCAATTTTCAAACAAAAGTGTTTGTAGGATAAATTTGTATTCAGTTACGTTCTAATAATATGAGCAATAATCTACAATAAGATATCTAATATAATTTCATTACATGTTTTCAATGTGTCAATGTATTCGTTATATGGGAATCGTACATTTAGTTCACTTCAAGTCACAAACGTGAAAGTACCTTAAAATGAATTATTGATTACAACGAAATTTAATTCAAATTTCTAGTTTTTATATATTACCATTTAAATCAAACTTCTGTTCAATAGGAGGTAAAATGTTTAACTTTTGTGGAGATAAAATGTAATGAAAAAATAATACTAAGTTAAATTAAAAAGATTTTTGCAAGGAAGCAAACTTATCAACATATTGTTATTTAGAGATGGATTTTCTTACTTTTTGCAGTTTTTTTCTTGTTAAAATTACACATTTGACCAAAGATTTGGTTCTTCGTATAAATTATGTTTTAAAAAATACTTATCGGGAAAACCTATAAAAGTTTAATTTATTATTAATTTTACTTAATTCCCCTACAGTAGAATCAGGGCAAAAGTGGAGATTTGCTTTTTGAAATCCTTTACAAAATTCTTTTTGTAATGATAGTTTTCCCAAAGAACTTTATTTTTTAAAGAAAGGTAGCGAAAAACAAAATGACATAACATAACATATTTGAAGCATTAACAAATGATTTTCGTTCGTCTATTGCTCTATTAATGCAAACCATATCTAACATTAAAATGAAAGTGGGTTTCTAATTGTTAAACAGGCGAATGTAAAGATATGTAGCTATACAAAATAATAAAAGCAAGACTAAACTCTAAAACATACTACAGTTTCACGCCGTGCTTCTTTCGAGCTTTTCTGCATCTCGACTCATTTCACCCCCATTGAACTTTATTGCTAGTGCCACATATGACGACGGTGTATTAAAAGCAGCTGCACACAGGGCCTTCCCCTTCTTTTTGAGATCTTGGATTCCATCCAGGTGTGTGAACTTCATCGATATACTGTTCTGCATGAAGGTTCTAAAAACATCTGCTGCAGCAAAACTGAGATTCAACTGAGCTGCTGACGCTGAGGCGTTGGAAGTGTGCCTGAGCGTAGAACAGTTGTTGTGCCTGTGGATGAAGGGTAACAAAATAACGCCAGACAAGTTGTCGTCTCGCATGTCTTTTTTTCTTCTTACGACTACACCTACAAATGGAAAGGTACACAGAGATAAATCAATCTACACTTTAAGGTACGACAAGTGTGTAAGTTTTGTTTTTGAAAAGGACAGTAGTTTACGTTCATTTTAAATCTTATCTACTTGGTCGATTTTGGTGTTTGTAAATGGTTGGTGATTAAAATGTAAAAAAATACTAATTGGAACACTGGAACACATTTGTGAAAAATACAAAATGGAACACAGATTGGAACACTGTTTTAAAAAAATTTCGTCTAGTATTATTATAATATTTATACGTTTAGCAATATATATTTTAATATATTACTCAGTCCCATTGAGAAGATTTAACACAAAAATTCACAAATTTCTAATACATGTATCTCGAAAATTTTTAAACAGTACATTTTAAATAGTTTTCTTTTCAGTAACTTCTGTAATATTTGAACTTTTCTTAGTTTAAGCTTTAAAGTCTTAATTTTAATTATTTAAGAATTAAAACCGTATAAGACATTCTGGGGTGAATACATAAAATCTTAATTTATGTAAGGAGTTATACTTAATATGTGATAAGAAGGTTCTCAATAACACAATTAAAATATGGGAGAAATTTTAATTTTTTATTCTTCAAAGAATTTTATACCAAACAACAAATCTTATAATATTCAGGAAAGAACATGCAATTAATAGTAACCAAATTTTTTTTCCAAGAATGCCTTGTATTCATATAACCATTTAAGTGATCAAAAAGATCTTTAGATGAATACTAATATCTCGAAAATATACAAAATTAAATATATATTAAGTTTAACCCGCATCGATTATGTATTACAATTCCTTTCTCCGATTGTAAAAAACACATTTAGAAGAATCATAAAAGATGCCAGCTTACTATAAGCAAAAAAAATTTAACACAGCAAACGATTATATACACCCAACTATTTCATCACACAGTCTTTTCTTTCACGATTTTGAAATAACACGGTCGACGAATTTAACGATTTCTTTTTACCCAAATTTTTTGCTCTAGAAAAATTTAAAAAAAGAAGGGGGGGGGGATTTGAACCTTTTGGACGAGGACGATTTGATTGAATTTTTGACAGTTTATGATAATAAAGAAGTCGATAATGATACAGTCGAAGGTGTGAAGTTCAGCTATTAAAAGTTGATTTAATTCGGGAACACTTGAAATTTGCTACAAGTATGGAACAAAATTTTCTTATTTATGATCTTGAGATAGAGCATGCTTTAAAATTTCAACGTAATAATTTGTGTGAATAAAGAATCAAGCTGAGAAACAAAAAGAAACAAAAAATAAATATAGCCTCTAATAACAGATTTTGTAACAAAAAAAACAAACAACTGAGGTAGTTAATAACGAAATTCTTCATTTGAGTCAAAGCCGAAAGTTGTGCTTGACTTATCTGACACATCCATTGATGATTGCGTTTTTGATACAGTATGTAATAAACGTGCACACTTTTTATCAAGTAGCAATGAATAGTTGTTAGTATTTTTATTCATAACTTCAATTAAATTTTTATATGTTGTATGTACTCAAAGACTAAATTTTCAATGTGCACTAAATAAAAAGTTTTTTTGCAATAAAATTGCATTGTTTTTATTTTATATATCTGTGACATAGATTTTATAATTACTTTTTTGCACGGGTTTTCGGGAAAATTTTTCAGAGATTTTTCATTTTACACGATTTTTTAAAGTTGTGGGTGGAACATATCCCCAAATTTACCATAAGTCGCATGCATTTTTCTGCACGGTTTTCTAAGGAACGTATCTACCATGTAAAAAAAAAACGAGTTCGGTGTATTTGCAAATAAATGAAGTAATCAATTAGATTAGAGTTATATGAATGAATTAAAGCAGACGAGATAATAATATGGAAGATGGTTTTTAACCTAAACGATATCACTGTATAAATTAAATAGTCAATTAAAATGAGTTCAAAATAAACATACGAAATTTAATTAACACTAAATATTTTACAAAAATCAAGAGAAGATATTTATTAAAAATCTAAGCAATAATTTATCCATACTTTTAGCTGTTTTTTAGCATTCAAATTCGTCTGCTGCGTTTAGGTGGGATGTCTGCTGTAGTATTGATGAGCCAATGTGACCAATGTGTGCCAATGTGAGCCAATGTGTGACATTTAAAAGGTCATAATTTCTGAATATGACAGGTTATAGTAAGATTGTACAAGCTTATATAGGGAAACATTTCAATTTTATTACCTTGAATATTAGTCAAATATGAAATTTGTATTTGTGCTACACAAAATAATTTTGGTTAAGAGAAGCGTTTTTTGTACAAAAAAGTGTTTCAGTGATTCAGTAACCAACATTTTCAAAAATACGTTTAAACTCACATATAACTTTATTCTACCATGAACTTATGAAAAACAAAACAATATATTTAAACACGATTTGTTGTTGAATTGACTTAAAATGAAAATTTCAATATTTGATATTGAGTATTTGTGGACAAACATGAATTTATGAATACGTCTGTATTTGGAGACCTCTCAAACAACGAGATTTTATAAAACCGAATAAATTCATAGGCTAGATTCGAAATATTACAAAATACCTTTTCATTGTAGGAAGGATTTTTTAAACCATTTTATTTCACAAGCAAAGCATATAGTAGATAATACCTTAATTGGTTTTGGTTCTATGAGTTTTCACGCTCAGTTGAGAAAATTACTTCTTTTGAGACGTTCATGTGTAGTGACTAATTAATAAAGTTTCTATTATTTATGCAAAATTTATTTTCAGAGAAAGTACTTGTAAAAAAATTAATTTGTTTTTACATTTTACTAAAAATTTTAATTACAATCACAATTTGTAACCATCCTAAAAGATTAATTTATTCTTAAATTCCTTTTTTATTTGATTTATAATGTGTGAAGTCTCCTCCGAAAAATTTTAAAATAAAAGATGTCAGTGAAAATTTTTATTTACAGCTTATCATTAGTTTACCTGTTATATGGATTAATGCATCAATTTCAGTACATTTATGAATATAAGTTCTTTGATATGAAAGTTTAAAAAATATTTCACAGAGAGAGAGAGAGAATAAGAAACCCTGATACATTTCTTTAAGACTAAAATTTTAAATAAGATTGAAACATAGATGTGAAGTATTGAGAAATTATTGATGAGCAATTGCTCATTTTATAATAAGCATTTAAAATATTCTGTCAATTAATTGGAGTTTCAAGAAGAAAGGAAAAATAGTTCTTGTTTTCATACTAATATTTAAAGTTTTATTTTTATTTTTTTTCTATGTACCTTTTAAAGGTAACATTTTTCAAAAGAAAAAGTTATTACATACTTCCAGTAGTGCACACAGGGATTTTTCAAGGGGGGTGTCCAAGGTCAAAAGTCCACTGTTCTCGTACCATGCTTCAATACATATTCTTTTAATTTTGTCGATTTTCGGGAACAAAAAACAGTAAAAAATTAATAAATAAATGAATAATTAGCATAAATTTAGTTATCAAAAACAAATACATAATCAATTTTTACGTGCTATATACATAAAATTATAATCAATGAAAAAAAATCAAGGGCTTTGGAGGGAGGCGGACCCCCTGGACACCCCTTTGTGTGCGCCACTGCATACTTCTAAAATGAACCTTTGCCTACTCCACTACATTAAAAATAGAACTTAAATTAACGTATATTTCAAACTCAATGCAAGAAATACTTTAAATTTCTTGCATTGAGTTTGATTAAAATATTAGATTAAAATATTAAATGAAATTCATTGGATTTTCCTTTAATATTTTAATCTAATTTTGAAATTTTCAATTAGCGTCAGAATAAGCTTTCGCTGAAATTGTCATACATAAAATGTAATACTATTCAAACATAATAGCGTAAATAGAAATATTGTAGCGGCCACGATAGCCTATTAATTAAGGTTATTGACTCGCAGCCGGCGTGTCATTGGTTCTAGCCTAGTGCCACTGAAGACCCATCTTGTAGAAGGGCTTATGCACGAAAAATTTGTCAAGGACCAATGTTCTCCCGGTGGCGAGGTGCGGGAGAGAAGAATGTCAGCTCAGGTGTCGTCCTCGTTGTTTGGTCCAAAATTACGAGGTCAGCTACCAATAGCCCTTGTATTGCTTTACATTGCGACGTTGATATACACTCACACTCATAGGGAATATTTAGATGCTCTCTCTAATATATCTTATAAATAATTACTACTCTGCAATTATTTAATACTACCATGCAATCCATTGTAAATATATTATATTCGTACACAATTTGTTGATGAATACCTTAAAAATGTATTCTAATCATTTGTCCTTTCCTATAATTCTCTTTTATTTAAAATATTCATTTTATTAAACAAAAAAAGTTCGTAAATTCCAACCGAATTTTGAAATTCTGTTTTACTAGCAATGATTGAATCTAAAGCAATCACTTATGGATTGGAAGTCTTTTCATATCCAATGATATTTAGTTATGTGTTGCGAAATCGTCTACAGTGGTAAAAGATTTTGTAGAAGGCCAGCACAATTCTATGTCTGGAAAATGGAGACGTTGTCTGAAATGATTCTAAGGCTGTGAAGAAGGACCTTGATCATTAGGTCCTATATTATTTATAGAGATTCTTAAATCTAAATTAACGGTGCTAAGAAGTTATTCATGTACGAGATGTCTAGGAAACTTTTAAGACTAATAATATATTGAGAGACAGTGTTATTTTTCACGTTAGAAAGTTAGAGGGAAAATGCATAACATTTCATAAAGAGAAAGTTTTAGAGATGAAAAGCTTCTGTTATATTATTCTGTTCCTTCTATTCACATTCAAAAATTTAAAGCTTGATTAAATATTAATTAAAATTAATTTGTAAACATACAATTAAGATTTAATTAAGAATGGATTATATTAGAAAAATATATTTATAAAATATATATGCACTTATATAAAATGAACTAAATTTTTAAAAATCGTTTTCCTTTGAATAAGTACACATAAAGAGGAGTTGTTATTACTAAATATACCCATGTACACATGTATAAATATATAATATGTAATGTAATGTGTTAAATTTTGCTTTTGCTTCTTAAGGATTCTTCTGAAATTCTTGCAAATTGATCATTTTGCAATTGATTCTATGCAAATTGATCATTCTTGCAATTGATTCTATGCAAATTGATCATTCTTGCAATTGATTCTATATGCGAATTGATCATAAAATCATGACTTCTGTAATCAAGTATAATTACATTTTTGTATAGGAAATATTTGTCAGAAATTTATTGATGAAGTGTACTAAAATGCACTTAATATTAGATGCGATACTGTATAGGCATAAGATTTAATTAAGTCAGCGTTTCTCAAATTGTGGGGCGCGTCCTCTTAGGGGGAGCATACTAAGTCTAGGTGAGGGCGCAAGCATATTGAAAAGTCGAAAACAAAAAACTATTAATTTTAAGAAAGGAAGCAAAACAAAATACACTCTGACATGATAAAAATAAAATACGCATTTACATCTATATAATACGCTTATTAAAGTATCAGTACAGCTCAATGTACTTGGTAATTTTAATCTAACAATATTAAGTTAAGAACAAGTTTAATAATTACTAGTGATTCCATGGGCTTACATACAAAATGTAATACTTATCTTGTAATTTGTACGTTTTATAATTAAAGCCATGCTGTAGCTTAAGCGTCAAAGTATATCATTATTGAATTCAATACATTGTTATTGAATGAAGGAGGGTGGGAGGAAAATTATAATTGAAAATTGGGTTGCAAATATTGAATGTTTGGAAGCCGGAATTAAGTCATTAAAAAACCATAGATGGATATAGTCATAACTGTTATTCTTTAACCGATGTTGTTGAGTATTTCTGTGAAAAACTATAAAAGAATTCCTATAAATTATTGATTAATTTGAGAAGAATTGTGGTTTAGCAATTGCAGTCTCTTTAATAATTTCTTCTGAGATATATATATGTTGAGTTTTTAAAGAACTTTTATGCTGTAGCTGGCGCATGCCAGCACTGGATTTTAATCGTTCGACTGTTTAGTTATTAGTCAAAAGATTATGGTATCAAATAGAAATGCGCATGTTAGGTATATATAAAAAATATCATAAAAAAGGGCATCGATCATTTTTTGATTTAAATATCACACAATTATTGACTGTCAACTTTACGTCCTTTGGGTTCGCATAGGCTCAAATAAATAGCTTTTATCTAATTGGTCAGTTATATTTTTACATTCGTTGAGGAACAGTCTCAGATGGAGAGAGATTTATTAACAACTAACAAATTTCATTTATGTAACACTTTTTAACGAATATGGCCCAAATTGTGAACAAATTTGGATATTATGTTTTGAAATTTTATATGCTTTAAAAACACTTTAAGTATATATCTAAATTATATGTTCTTCTTTGCAATCAACATAGGGTCTGCCATTAATAAATACATAGCAGTTTCTGTTTTGTGACACTTAATATTTTCAGACAAATTCAAATTTTATAAAGTAATGCAAATTATGGGATGCAATTTACTTAATTAATAAGTATATATTTGTGTGTTAAGAACCTCAGTAAATTCTACGTAATTCATTTTAACGATATTATGATTGATGGTTAAAAATACTTTATGGAAAATCCCTTATCATTCAACTACTTTCAGATTGACAAAAGTATGGCTCACAATATCTTTTTGAGTTTTCACGATATTCAATTGATTTTTTATAAGTTAACCAAATTTAATAATAGTAAAATTAAAAATAGGGAAAAAAACTGATATATTTGCGTATGCTTAATAAAAACATTTTGCTTAACTACTGAATTTTAAATATTTTTCAATACTTCGTGGTCAATACTTCTGTAAATTTTGGGAAATTAAGTGCAAATTATGGATAAACAAAATTCATTTGAAACAAATTTGAATTTTTTTAAAGAGACACTTATATTTTCAGGAATATATATGATATATGAATATATTTATGCTACTGTTACTAAAATGCATGTAAATAGCTAATTAAATATTTTGGAAATAGATAAATCCTTTTTCTCCAGCTGTTTTATGATATAGGGTCATGAAAAAATACCATTTTCATCTTGAAAGCCGTGTTCTAAAGCGCTCAAATCTCTGAAACTTTAACGAAAAGTATAATTGAAGATATTTCTTTACTAGGTCAAAATTAAAAACCATTTCGTCAAGTATTTCTGTGGAAATTTTAAAAAATGTCTATAATTCAACATTTACCTATTTACCTAATCTTTGGGTTTCAATATATTTCCTTAAAATTGTTCAATTGTAATATTTAAAAGCTTTTCTCGATTGTTTTTCAATTTGCTGCTCTATGTATGGAATTTCCCTTTTCGGAACCTGTATCACTAATTATAGGATATATACTTTATCTCCTTTTCTTTTACAAAACTTCATCTTCTTTTTAAAGCAAAATACAAAGTGATTATTCGTTGAATACACGAGAATAAAACTTCCAATCAGTTATATGCACCTCTCTCTCACGATTAAAATGTTTATTCCAGACAATGGCTGCTTAAATAAGCTAATTAGTTTATTCGTAAAAAATTAATTAGGTACATTAAGGTATCCGACAACCCTAAAATTATGAAATTTACCAAAAAATTGACAATTTTGTTTATGATTTTAGTTTAAAGACCATCTTATTAGCTTTTTAAAAATACCAAGTTTATTATTTTTCGTTCACTAGAACAAAAACCACAAGTGTTTTAGTAAAAGCAGATGTCATTACTCTATAAGCAAGATGTCATACTTTAAAACGCATTTTACTCGAAATGTGGTTTTTTGAAAATGCTCAAGCAATTGCTAAAAAGTTTTGAAAATAATTAATTGAAATTTTTTTTGTATGTTTTGTATAATAGTGGAAGTGTTTTAACCGCCAGGTTTATCAATCACTGTTTTATTACAAAATTTATAGTCCTTTATGTGAATATAATCAATGTTTTTTAAGCAATTTCATATAATAAATAAGATAAAGTGCTCTAGTTTTTTAAATTTAAAATATCTCTTATCATAAAGGTCATTTTAAAAATTAATAACATAGCAACTCATCAGAATTGAAAAATTAAAAAATTTTTTATAAACTTTTGGTACAGAATGGGCCCCGTTTATGTTATTTTTTGTAAATTTTTACCATTTTTCCCCTCTAATTAGGAAAATAATTTATTTTTCTCTGACTAATTTTTAAAAAAATCGTTTTCCACGCAGCTAGATAAGAAGCATTTAAAAATCACGAGTAATAAAGAAATAAATGTTTCTGATTTTCTTTAAAAATCAAATAATAAATAGTAAATAAATTTCTTTTTCGAAATTTTGTTTTTTATATTTTCTATAAATACGATATTTTTAGATTGCTTAACACTTTGAAGACACTCGGGCTATTAGCCGTGAAACTGGTAATTTCTATGCTTCTGTCAAATGATGAGGACGACACCGAGCTGGTACCTCATTCTCTAAATTTCCAAACCACGCCATTGGCTGAATTTTGAGCTTCGAGACAAATTTAAAGTGTATGAACACATATATGCCATGGGTCTCCAATAGCATAGATATCAATACGAATAGTTTTTCTTTTTGAAAGCCATTGTCGCCTAATACTTCTCTGAATGCCCAGGAATCTTTCAGTTTGTATATTCAAAGGAATAACATTTCAGACAACTTATATATTTAAGGTATCCGAACACGTTGAAAATGACCAAATTCAGTCAAGACAGATATTTTTGTTTTTTATTTTATTGAACAGAGCTATCTTTTGACTTTACGAAACATACTTTGCTTTGTTACCTAGAGGTTACTACACTACCTAGAGGCCAAGTTACAATCAATTTTATAAAGTTAGAAAAACCGGAAGTGGGTTTTTGATCAACCAGAAGTGGCCATTTAAATTGCTCAAAATCTATCATGGCGAGTCCAATAACTCAAAATATTACGAATGTATTTCTATAAAACTTTTTGAACCTGATATTTATGTTATTTTCTAGAGAATGTACTAAAATATTTCTTATTGTATGAATACTTTTTCAGTTATGGCTTGTTATTTAAATAATGGTCTCATAAAAAATGTCATATTTCTTATAATGTTTACTCAATCAGCTCTAATATTTTCAAATTTTAATAAAAAACTACAATTTTAGTACATTTTCTAGATAAATGCATCTAATTTCTTTTAGTAATACTTTTACTAATATATGTTTATTACTTTTTTCTCTAACTGCTTTGAAGTTTTTCAAAAATATTGCTAAAATTTCACTTATAATTGTGATTTTTGTAAAATTCAGGTAATTTATTTTAAATTTTGATAGTTAAATAGTAATATTTATTGGTATTGAGTCCTAAAAGAGCATTTATAATGTTTTAGTATGCTATTTTGTTAAAAAGTACTCCGAACGTGTTCGGATACCTTAAAAAGTGAGAAAATTAAAATTTATCCTTATCCAAAAAACATTTAAGAAAAGCAGGAGCAAAATGAATATCTTATATTTATCTAACCACAAACGATTACAAATACTATCTTGCTTATCCAATCCGAGTATCCTCAGACTTTCCACTCTTGACCAGTTTTTCGCAGATTGGAATAACAGGAATATATGAAACAAAGTTGTTCTTTTTCAATGTATATTAAAAGAATAAAATCATTTTGGTAACACAAACCATTGAAAATTTAAATTAATATATTCAAACGTAGATTACATAAACATTTCATGAAATTAAATAGATATAGCTTAATTAAAATACATTGATTAACGTTAGAAAAATATTTATATTTGTAATTTATAAAACATATTTTATTGGATTACTCGTTTGGGTAATATGTTATTGAAGAAAGATTAGTACACGCAAACGATTAATAAATATTCTACATCTTCGAGCACTTCTGTTTGTGTAAACATTTTCTGCTGGATAAATTACTAGAAAATGATTAGTTATTTTAATCAATATACTAATAATTGAATGACCTTTGATAATTTCGGATTTAGCATAATCACTTAGAATTATTTATTTAATAATTGTTACCAAAAAACACAAAAACAACTTTTACTGTGAGTACTCAGGCAAAATTTGATAGTAATGAAATGTGATATCAATTCCTTTCTTTTAATAACGATTACTTTGATTCAATTCTTTATTAAAGTCGCAGTTTTAAGTTGCACTAAGGCTTTTGGTTTTTTAATGAGGATAGTTTGTTTTAAAAGTATATTATTCTTAGAAAACCTTGATTGAAAAAATTATTTTTCTGGCCTTTACCATTTCGTAAATGTATACAGTCGAGTCTCTATTTAACGTAGTTACTAAATCTCAACAACAACAAAAAAGTTCGTTAAGTAGAAAATTCGTTAAATAGAGGTTTATCTTTCAGTGTACTTTACACAAACCACATAAAACAAACTTTAAATTTATAAACACTATATATCATTTTAATAATTATTCACACTTTTTTTGTAAATTTATGTCTATTTATTTTATAAATCCTTCCCAACAAAAAGAAATCTACAAGGAAAACAAGAGGAAAAAAAACATTGTCCAGGAATACAATGAATTTCAACTTTAAAATTAATTTTATGTTAAAATTAATGAACTTTAATGAAATTTTCTAATTTTATACCTACAAGTAATTTTAAACATACATTATTTCATAACCAATAATTTCACATGCACCCTTAAATTTAATTACTGATAAAATCTCTTAATTTTATTTTAGTTTTTTATTTGAAAAATTACGCCATTTTATTGCTCTAGGTGAGTTAGGTACCTTGTAAAACCAGCTCAAGTTCATTGATCACCATAAAATGTGTAAAAAGAGAGAATAATTTGAAATATCCAGAAATATTTTTAAATGGGGAGAAAAAATCAAATAACAAGAGAAAAAGTTCGTTAAATAGAAAATGTACTTCACTATTTGGAGGATGTTTTACGAAGAAAACAGTAAAATGTTCTTGGTTCCAGGAGAAAGTTCACAAAATAGAAAAATTCACTAAATAGAGGTTTGTAAAAGAGAGGTTCAATTGTACAATGCTAATAAAAGATAGGATTTATAAAAGTTTTTTAAATTCGAAATTTTTTTGAGTTTATTTTATTATTATTATTTTCAAAGAAAATAAGAATGGTCTTCTTTCACACTTTCTTTACTAAACAATTTAATATAGTTTCACTGATTTTTTCCCCTGTGAAATTAAGCATATGTTCCTAAAATTAAGAACAGGAATGGCAGATACACATTAGAATAAAGTTAAAATAATGAGAAAAATTTACATTTTAAATACGTTAGTATAAAATAATATACTAATATATATAATTGTAGATTTTAAATTATGTAAGTAAAATATAATATTGATAAAAGTTCGAAGTAAAAAAGAGATATTTCGGCTCTTACTTCAATTCTAATAAAAAAGGTAAAATTATACTATTACAGAGAGAAAAAAAAGATGATAAAATTAGAAAAACAGCGTTTTTCAATTTAAATTTCTCGTCTACGAATATTTAATATTAATATTACATTTCAATAAACATATAATAGTTTTGTAAATAATGAATATTAAAATAATATTTTAAAAAAGGTTCTTTTGATGTTGAACTGGAATATTATATTCTATAATTCTTATAATCCTCTCTTTTTATATGAGTTATAATTTACTAGACTTTTCTAATTATGGAGTTGTATTTTTAATAAAGAGTTCGAGTAATATTTGTAGCTTTGAAGAGTTCGCATGGGTAAAATTAATTTCATTAATATTTTTAAGTATAAAAAATACTTATGAATTATATATCTTTATGAATTTTGTGTCTAGAATTCTCACTAACAAGAAAGAAACGAATTTATTACCTCGGTAATTTTTCAAATTATCATTTGCAATCATACCATTTTAAATGTTTTTTTGAATGTCTTAAGACTTTTAACATTACATTGTGTTCTTTCGTCTAAAAGGATTAATGTCAGTTATTATACCTTTATAAGAATATTTTGAGAAAATTTAAATTGATTCGTTAAGTTAATTATGCCTTTTTCTTTATCGCATTTATTTTGAAATTAAAGACTTACGATCAAATTAAATATAGAGCTACTAAAATTTTAGAGTTGAAAACATTTTGCAACATTTGCAAAATCGTCTGCGAAAGATATTTGTAAATTACTAGCAGATGATTATATTATTTTATAAAACTATTTTATTTCAGATGATTGACTAATTAAAACTTTCTCACACAAGTTCTCTCTCTCTCTCTTAATTTTTTTCCTTAATTACTGTTTTTATTATTATTTACTTTAAATATTTTTATAGAGCGAATATATTTTTTTTTTTTTTGCTTTAAAGGACTAAAGTTAAATAAATATGATATAAAAAATCTGAATAGTTATGCTAAGAGAATATATAATATAATATTTTATACAAGGAATGCATAATATAAAAAATTTAGAGAAAAAATAACTGCAGCAGTTTGTGAAAAAACAAAGAAATTTAGAATGCTTTCTTTTCTTTTTAAATTTTACTAACAAAAAATATCTAAAATATCAATTTGTAAGAGAAACATTGAATTTAAAGTTCTCTATTTTTTCTATTCTTTACAGTATATTTTATAAAACATTATCTGTTAGATGTAAAAAAAAAGAATATTTAAATTTACCTGTAGGAATAACAACATTTTAAAGTAAATAATCAGTTTAATTTGATCCAAGTTGGAGGAAAAAACACGTATAATTAAGGAAGAAATTGCTTTATTATACGTGTGCATAATAAATTCCCTTGTGTAGATTTAATTTTTTGAATTTAAAAAATATTTACGTAAGATTATTTATATATTTCCCCGAAAATCTATTTTGTTAGACAGTTTCATTTTCGTCATTTCTAATTATGAAACATAATATACTGTTTCTTTGCATAATGTAAGGTAATTATGATAGTATAAGGACATATATATAAACATAATAATTTGAAAATTTTATGAAATCTACTATTACAAGCAGTTTATTAGGTTATTAATAATTTATAGTTTATTTATATAAGTAATACTTTTTTTTCTTTCCAAGTTAAAAAATTGTATAAAGGTAGACAATTATTTAAAAACTACTTAACATCTTAGAAGCATTCTTAACTTAATAATAATACTTTTATTTGTAATTTTTGAATTAGTTATAAAATTTGTTTCGCTCTAATCATATTATTTTACGAATTAATTGGTTCTTTAAAAGCAACAAAGGGTGAGTTTCACGACATAAAAATCAACACACAAAACAAACCCAAGAAATATATGAACTAATTAAACGCATTGATTGAAAATAATTCTAAAAAGTATTTTAAGATAATCAAGAATTATATAATCATCCTAGGGGAATAGAACCTTTCAAATTATCTGCTTAAAACTATTCGAGATCAGAAATTAATTGAATGCAAAAGGTTATAACCATGAAATTTCATTTACTCAAATCACCTCCCTTATTTACTAAATAATTGAACCTAAAATCTTTTCTCCCCTCAACCCTCAGAGGAGAAAATTGGCTGCGTAGAACTTCCCTCCCAGCCATACGGCTCAACAAACTTAGTCCATAGTTTTCTGCTGCACTTGGCAGCGAGCCTCAAACTGGTGCACAGCAACAGCGCCATCTGGCGCTCACGTGAAGCACCACCAGCTCTCATTTCCCTCCATCTTACCCAGGAATAACGCCGGCCGTGCAGAACACAGCATCGGAATGCCTCTACTCCTGCAAAATATATTGATGTCCCCGACCATCCCAATGTCCAGATGCGATCTCCTCTTGCAGAACTGCAATTAAAAACCACCGTACAAACCACCAAACGATTCGCTGTGTTTTTAGCTTAAAAAATAAATAAGCGACTTAAAAAAATAGAAAGAGGCCTTCCCGATTCCTGCGTGCAATCTCCCATCCCCCCATCGGTTGTCATGGTTACCAACTGACATCACCGAGATGCCGGAGATGGCAAGGGATGGCCGTCGTCTTAGCATCCCTCCGAACAGCGATTGGAATTCCACGAGCTGCTCTTGAGTTTCTGGAAGAGAAGATTCCCGCTCGTTTTGCCGGACATCATGGGTCCGGGCGGGATACTCTCGCTGGGGATCCTTCTGTTGGCGACCGGATATGTGTCCGGGTTCGACTGTGAGTTCCCGGACAAGGAGTGTGGATGGAACTGGTCGGAAGCTTGGACTTTGCTTTCCGCCGCAAACATCTCAGCTTTGGGTCCGACGGCGCCTCAGGCGGATTCCGAAAATAATGTCAAAGGTCAGTGGCATTCATCAACTTTGAACTCGTGGGGTTGATTTCAACCCCATATATTTATTTCTGAAATTATTAGTAGAAGTTAGCATTGAAAATATTTAAATGTCAATTTTTTTTGTTTCTTTTCATACTTTAAGTTAAAAATTTAAATTTATCTAAATGCATTACGTATTTAAAAATTATCATACTAAACAATTATAGTGACTAATTTTCTCTAAGAAAATTGGACTGTATAATGGATAAGATGACTATAAATAGTTTTTAGAATAAATATGAATTGTTTTTCGCGCAGTTTCACAGGTGCAAACATGTTTTTTTAGAAGTACCTTATATTTTATTCTGTTTTTTTACCATTGAAGTAGATAATGACATGTTTAAAAATTTTTTTTTGTCTTCGTGATTGTTATTTTTACACAACAACTGTTATGTCTCTCGTGTGTTAAAGTTTACTATTTTATCTTTTTCTTTTAAACATATATATAGATAATAATTTTCAATGCACTGGTTTCCTTTCAATTTTTTTTATAAATTTTAGATATTTTAGGTAGTATATTTTGAAGTTTTAATACGACTTTTTTTCTAAAATTAACTTTTCAAATTCTCTAATTTAAATTTGTAGCAACATTTATTTCAATGACTTATCAAAAGTGCAACTGAGAAAATTTTAAAATAGTTTAATACTCTTGAAATTTTTTAAAAAATACTGTTAATAGTATAATCAATACTAACATAAAAGTAAAATGTTATATATTAAAGCTATATTTTTATGCATTAGTCATATGGCATTTCACGTGATAGTCTTTTTACAGTATTACTCTTAAAATTTTCAATAATTATTTTAGAATGTTATATTATATAAAGTAAAATTTTGACATTATATAAAAATTCTCAACTTTACCATGCCAATACCAACTTTACTATGCCAAATTCAATGCCAATATTGTGATTAAATGTAATATTTATTTAAATTTTAATTCATTTGAGAAACTTTTTTCTAAAAACTTAGTTATTTTCTGAGGTATATATTCTTTTGTATTGAATATGAATAAATGTCATTAAATTTTATTTTTAGCAATCATGTTATAACTATAGCATTTTAAGTTGCATAAAGTATGGAACCCCTATTTTAAATATATTTAAATGCTCATAGATAATTTTGGTTCCATTTTTAAATTAACATGTTGAGGATTTGTTTTTAAAAAGATAAAATGATAGCATTTCATTCTATCCAAAAGAAGTCAAAAATATGTTTCGGGTATTTTCGTTGAATTGTATGATTAAAAAAGAAAAAGTATGAAATTATTCCAAGTTTTAAAAAATATAAGCATATGATACATTAAAAAAGCTTAGGATACGTCTTTTAAGTCACATTTACCTTTGTACCGTTTTCAACTAAATTTTCTTTAAAATTAGGAATTTTTTCCAAGAATTTCTTGTTAATGAAAATCTTGTATTAAAGTTGTATTAAATTGTGAGTGCCTTGATTAATCTTTCTTCATATGCGTAAGATTTTGCCAATAGCAATTTAATTTCACAATTGAAAAATAAACTAGAAATACATAATGCTTATCATTAAACATGTTTTTAAAACATCCAATTCTTAAGTTATAAATTTTTCAGGAAAATGTTTCATTATTTGATTAATTGACATTTAATAGTTTTATAGCATTTCTTACCATAGCGAGCAGAATTTTATTTTAAAAACATATCATAAAAGACTTACAGATTAAAAACCGTTTTTTTTAGAATATTAATACATAATTCATAATAATAAACTGTCATTAATATTTTCTTTAGTAACAATATAGGTTTTTATTATGTTTTCTTGATTTTATGTCACTAAATAGTTTTTCAATTTTAATTGAAGTTTCCACACTAATATTTCAAATTTAGTTTTAATTTATTGATAATATTCATTAATGAATAGTAATTACTTAATTATTAATAATATTAAATAAGCATATCTGAGAGTATCTGGGTTTTGTTTCCTTCTTTCTGGGGTTAAAAATGAGTAAACGTTTTACTCTTAGAACTCTTAGAACATTGCTGATTTCTCAAAGTAACAATTTCTTAAGCATGCTAACTTATAGTTCATCAAAACTTTGCTTAATAAATGATTGTCGTTAGATTTTAAGTAATTAATTCTTCTAATTAGTATCAGTAATCAGTGAAATTTCAGTGATACTTATGTATGCAGCTATACCCGCTTAAACTTTTATATAAAAATGATGTGATTAATATGCAATATATATATATATATATATATATATATATGGCCTAACTTTTCAATATTGGTATGTTTTCCTGTTATGTATAAAATTTCTGCTGAACAGGGGAAGGTAGGATCCATAAAATATATTTAACCCTAATTTTGCTGGTCCTAATTCAGCAACAGCTTTAGAAATCATAACAGGTCTTCATTTTAGTCTATTGACTCTTTTGGCTTCTTACATTTTAAAGTTCTAATTCTGTTCCATGTTATACATACGCTTAGTTAATTCTTCTATAATAGACTCTTCCATCATTTTTAAAGTGTGTTTCTTTAAATCTGGTTTGAATCTTCTAGCTTTGTTAGTGATATTATTTTGTATTATCAATTTTATTATGCCATGTATTTCTTTCATTTTATGTTACTATATATATATATTTGAAATACTTCGCTGAAAATTTTTTGTGTTTTGTTTATTTAGTATTTATTAGTGTTTATGATGTAGTCGTGTCAAAATGGAGGAGAAAGTTTGATGATTGATGCATCTCCCTCATAATTTTATGTATAACGTATTGCCAAACACAGAGCATATAACATGCACACAAAACTGCTATTTATAAGAAACACATGAACAGTTTACATGGCGTTAACCAAGCAGCTTAAATATTCTAGAATATTCTAGTCTTCATACAAAATGATGCCAACCGGCAGCATATAGCTCCTAATTTTATTATTACGCGAAGTCCTGGAGGGCTCAGGACCATTATAGATTAAAAAGCCATCAAGGAAAGATTAATGTGAGTAATTACAAAATAAATATTAGCCGCAGTAGTACAATAGCAAACTCTTGGCCTTAGGAACCAAGAACGCAAGTTTAAACGTGTTTTCGGCCAGCCAACCGTCACCTGTAATTTGCCTATACTACTGTGCCATAGAGAAAGGAGGAAATATTATGAATATATGTAATTATTACAAAATAAAATACACTAATGCTAATTTAATAAAATATAACCGGAAAATTTAATACTGTTACGTATTTAGTAATAAAGCATCCAAGCATATCATTTCATTCGATATATTTTGTCTCTGATATTGTAGAGTGTTCATAATTTTATTTTATCTTTTTAATTTTTGTATGAATTTGTTTGATTGCTTAAACTGTTTGAAGAATTATTGGTTAGTTATATTAAAGTTATTAAAGTAATTATTTCGGGGTGTTTGCTCCACACCCACACACAATGAATTGTTTCGAATGTAGAAATTTTTTTTAAATGCCTCAGTTGAATTTCAACTACTTACTTGCTAAGACAAATTGTTTTAGTTTTTAAAATAGTCTAGCATCAAATCCTTTCTTTGAATCCTCTACTTAATGTAGTTATTACAAATTTGTCCTATATTTAGAGTTAAATGACAAAATATTAATAATAAAAAAAAAAAGATTTTATCACATAGAATTATAATTAAAAACTTTCTGTAGCTAAAAAGAGAGTCCATCTTCATAATCTGACAAGTTTTTCTTATGTTTATATATCAGGTAAAAAAAAAAATCAAAACTGCCACTTTTGTTGTTAAAATTAGTTTGAACTACAGGAAAATAATTGAAATATTATATATAAGCTCATGGACATAATTATTTGCCAAATGGTTCCAAACAAATTTTACCAATGTCAAACCACATGCAAAAAAAAAAAAAAAAATGAATCGGATGATTGAAAAAAAAGTTTTTAATCCTTTAACTATGAAGTTATTTTGCCAATTGGGTACGTAAATTGTCAAATCCTTTTGATTGTAAAAATTAAATGCTTAGTACAAAATAAAATATACTTTGCAGTTAAAAACTGATATTTTGATTTGCATGCTTAAAAATTTGTAAGAATTTTTATAGCAACTGCATATTTGCTTGAGATGGCTGCTAAGCAGCGTGGTAGTGATAAAGTTAATTTCTAACGGAGCATTATTTTCTAAAAGTAAAAAGAAATAAAAATGAATACCTATTTGTAGTTCGGTAATTCAGTTTTGTGTGGTATAACTGGAAATACTTTTCCCGAACAAACTAACTCCGCAATCATTATACCAGAATCGTGTTTCCATCCATATTTTCTTTCCATTTGCATCCATTTTTGAACAACAAACTTTACACTGTTATGTAGGCTCACATTTCGCAGGAGTGGGAGAAATATAGGATATAAAACGTCGTTCACTAAGATGAGCGGGGTATCTATCATAGATGGTCTGCCAGAATTCTTTTATCCAGAAGCTGCATCATCATATTTATGTGAAAGCTCTTCTACAACTTAGATTCGAAATTCTAAAAATGTAATACGCTTCTCAACTACATTTTTATGCAGAAAAAATGAATTCCAGAGTACCTTGTATAGTATATGTAAAAATATCTTTTTATAGCATTTTTTTTCTGGCGTTTTCGGATTGTCGCATGAAAGGATATTTCCTGGTCGCAGCGATCTACACCATCCACACTTAGGTTGTTGTAAAAAACAATCTTTTGGTTGAGTATATCTTCATTTTTTTTATTTTTCAGGCTGATCTTGAAAGTATCATAATACTGCTCATCAAACACCATGAATTGAATTGAGCCCAAATTAACTTTTCCCGATGTAGTTTCGGGTTTGACAAAGAGAACAAGCCTTAATAAACTTCTCCCAATATATACTCGACTATAACAATAAGATGCGCTCAAAAAATTATCCTTTATAATACTCGGAGATAACATGTTGGGGCACTAGTACCGTGTCTGAGATAATCTGGGGCATGTGAGGTAAAATGTTAAAAAGAGCTTCAATGAACTTAACAAGAATTTTGTGTGTAAAAAACATTGGAAAAATATCTTATTAACATAAAATTAACCATTTTATTTTTTTCCAAAAGTTTGGCTCATGAGTCACTATCTAAAAGTAAAAAGATGAAAAACCGCAATTGCATAATATCCAATATTAGTTTTAAAAAAATCAGAATTTGTCACCATTAACATAAACAAAAAATCTGTCATTGATTCAAGATTAGATGAGTGGAAGAACGAAAATTAATTCCGTCTTTAAACCTTACTTCAGCACAAATCGACATATGTTCAGACCTCAGATACAGCTGATGAAAACTTCATTTATGTTACAAATTAATTTAATACACTAATAGCAATACTTATAAAATGATATATCAGTTATTTTATTTATTTTTTAGAAAAATCTTCAATAAATAAGTATAATATTAAACCTGTAATAAAAATTATTTTGTAGATTCATTTTTATTTTACATTACTTTTTTTTATTTTTCAATTTGATCAATTCTTTTAATCACATAGAAATTTTAATAATATTAATAATTATAATAAATATTTCAAGAATTTTATAACTTATGCAATTTAATATGTTTTATTTTTTATCATTTTACTATATTATTATTTATGTATTATACTTTTATTATATGCATTTCACAATAAAAACTACGTTTACCATAAATCGTTTTAAAATGTTTATTCGAACCCATATAGCAAAAGAGCTAAATAATTTTGTTCCCATAATTTACATATACGTAAAATTTTTAATATATTACTAAGAATAGATTAGAAAAATATTTGGATATTAAAGATTAAAATGGATAATTTAAAACTAATGATTTAAGTTTTGATTATAAAAATGAAATGGATGCAGCAGTATCTGTAATTTTAGCGTATGGAAGACTGCTTTCTTTAAAAGTGAGGTTACATTAGTTTTAGGGCAAGTCACCATTCCCTGTTTTGCTTATATCCTGAGCAAAATTCTATGGAATAAAATAGAATGATCATAAATATTTGTATAAGTATGAAGTTTAGAAAAACCATGTAACAATAATTCAGGAAATTCAAAACAATATTAACCTCATATTTCTATTAAAAGCGAAACAAACAATTTGGGATCGTAATACTTAAACACCGAAATAAAGAATAGCAACAATAGTTCCGAATCTGATTAGAGGCTTAAAAGGATTTTCATTGATATTTTTTTACGACTGTTAATGTAGTGAAAGATTTGTATTTATAATGATTGTGATTCATATTTTAAAGTTGCATTGCCTATGATATAATAATTAAATCTAGAAATTTAAGCAAAACTCTGGCAATAACTTGGGAGCTTTAGTTATGTAAGAGATTTTTCATACTTGTTATTTTTTTATATTAACTCGATAAATAATTCCTTTAAAAATTATGTTCTCTTCTTGTTCTCGGTGGGCACTGAATATTTAATGGTTAATTATTAAATTACTATTAATAGGATTAACATTCTCTTTGAAATTACATTGATTTCTTAGTATAAGTGGGCCTAAAATATAAAAAAGGTAAAGATTAAAAACAAATAAAATTTGGATGAAATTTCTATTGAATTGTATAAATATTTAATTTCATAAAAATTTAGTAACATTATTTGCGTTTGGTTTCCTGTATTTTTGCAATTATTTTCGAAAGAATTTTTTTTAAATATATAAATATATTTCTTGAATGTTAAAGAACCCATGATCCCAGCATATTATTTTTTTTTCGAAGTTTAAAATTATTCGAAATAATTTTTTACTCATAGTACAAACAAGACATCTGTTTTAGAGATGATATGTCATACTAAATTTTGTTTTATATTACATATGAACACAATCAGGCAATACAGTAATGTAATATTAGTAAGCCTCATTGATTCTGTACTAGATTTTCATTCTTTATAATACACTTCAATGCCATAAAATGAGAAACCAATAAAAAAAGAACTGAAAAACTTTTTTCGAAAAAATTAAACAGCTTATTTCTTTTGCATAAAAATATTTTCTTTGCAAATTGCGCACGTATATGTTCAAATGTGTGCAAATCTGCATAAAGAAAATAATTCAAAGCGAAAAGAAATCTGCACATAGGAACTAGCATTAGTGGCAGTAAATGTAGAGTTTGAGGAAAATACAGTACGATAAAATTCTTTAAATAATAAAATGTTTCTAAAAAAACTTAAAAAATAAGAATTTATATTCGGGTGAAACAGCGATAAAATATTAATGTTAAAAAGACGTTTATAAACTTAATAATTTGATCATTATGCGTTACAATGTGGCTGTAACTGTACGAAATGAGTATTTTGACTGCTTCTGAAGTGCGCCATTTAGCTAAAAATGGACAATTATCGAGTTTGTATTCAGTCAATAGCACCCCTCATTGCTGCCATAAACATGAAGGAATGATAATGACTTGTCAAATACATACCATTTCCGTTTGCATCGATTTTTGAAACTCAGAGAATCGATTACGTAAAAATAATTTTGCGAATATATTTAATCATTTGTTAATGAATGCATTTAGTTATGCATATGATCAATTCTTTTTAAAAAAATGATTTAATACATTTTTAAAAAAATACTTTAATACATTTTTTAAAAAAAGTAATTTAATACATTTTTTAAAAAAAATTATTTAATATATTTCTTTAAAAAAATTATTTAATAAATTTTTTTAAAAAAATTATTTAATACATTTTTTAAAAAGAATTACTTAATATATTTTTTAAAAAAGTATTTAATAAATTTTTTTTATTTAAAACCGAAATCAGAGAAGTGTAGAATTAATGAGTTTCGATCGTATATTGATAAATTTTTGTATTAAAGATAATTACCAAAAAAATGCCTTTATAGTAAAATAAGCATTGTAGCATTATCTTAACATCAAAACGCTCACATACATGGTATGGAAGTTAAATAATGACGTATTATAGACAGTGATTCTCGACTTTTCTTTTGTTGCAGAGTACACTTTTAACAATTTCAAAATTTGGCGGCACACTAACAATAAAAGAAGTTTAAAAGAATTTTACTTATCTATAATACACTATGTAAGATAGTTCATGATAATAATTTTTATTGTTCAATAAAATAATATGTACGACAAAGACAACAAAATGTTTATTGAGTAACTAATTATAAATTAATTATGAGAATACATTTAATGCGACATTTGAGCTTGATGAGTTTTGATAATTTCGTGTATATTTGATTATAAAAATTATAAAGTCACTCTCATTTCATCATCTACATTAAAAAGTTACGATCTCATTTTTTCTGTTTTATGTTTGTTAATGCTGAAAATCTGAATTCACATAAAAAAAAAGAAGTAAAAAATTGTAACAATATTTTTAAAGCTTTTTTGGCTATTATGGGATAATTGCTTCTAATTCTAATCCAGAATGAATTGACTCTTCAGAATGTTTAGAAATAAAACTCCGGTTGTTACACAGCGAAATTAGTTCTTCCTCTTCATTCAAAGCTAATTTACAGATGTATCCGCTATCACAAATGGATTGTGAACCAAACAAATTTTTTTTATACCTAGCTTTGGGAAGTAATAAATAAACTCTCTCCTCTTGTATAGTTCAATGATCAATAACATTTTATGAATAGTTTATTTCTATAAAACGGCAAATGATTCGGTTTCGAATTTTTTATTTTTTTCTCAGAGTATAATTAATAATTTTAAAAAATTTGAAGGCCTACTTCAAGAATTTGGTGGCACACAAAAGTGTCGAGGCACAATGGTTAAGAGTTACTGTATTAAGACATACGTCAATTTCGTTTTTAAATTCTTCGTCTCAGAATTAAGATACATATCATTAGGGGCTTATACCCTTGAGTCTTTGCCTGTAATTTATTTTATTGAGAAGGTTAAGGGCATAAAACCCTAAACTTACTGAAGAAAGCTTCTAATTAATTATAAGAAGTAATCTATGAATACAATTAAAATTTACTTTTCAGTAGAATAGTGCTTTGGGGGAGGGGAATTCAATTCTTTAAATAACTTTTCGATTCTATTTTTGTTATTTTTTAAATATAATTTTTTTTACGAATGGTAATCTAAAAGTTTCTTACAATTCCAAGATTCCAATTTCTCTGGATAGCCACCCATTCGGTATAGTGGTTAGCAACGCTGACTGCTGTGCCGTAGGGCCTGGGTTCGAATCCCGGAGAAGGCATGGATGTTTGTGTTGTAATCCTGTTTTCCTTTGTGATGTGTGCTTCACGCTTACTTCTATGTAAGCCCCCGTGTGATACTTTGTGGTGCATGGGGTTATAAATGCTCTAAAAAATTATTTCGATGTGCTCAATACATTAAAATCTATATACTGATTTATAATTTCAAAAAAATGAATGTGCTTATAGTTTATTTCTGTGGGTGAAATTTTTCCATTTGAAAAAAATATATTGATGTGTTTCTCAGAAAATTTCCGTTACAATGTATACATTTATGTAATATTTATTTATGTTTTTAGATTCAAAAATTTTGTGTCAAATTTTTCAATTTGTATTTAAGTGAAATGACAGTGTTATAAAATTATAAATTTCTAGTTGAAGTTTAAATACATATTTAAAAACCAGCTAGCATTTAAAACATTTTTTTTAAAAATGTAAAGAAGTTTTTTTTATATGATACATAAATATATATTCAAGACCCTTTGTACTAAGTTTTAAAAAGATTCAACAAATATTAGAAATTTAACATCTCGAATGCTATCTCCCAGACTCAAGTATATAAAATTAAATTTAAATATCATTTTTTTTAAATTTACATGTATTTATGTATCTATGTGTATTTCATACTTGAGGCGAAAGTAAACAATTATTACAATTAGTTAAAACACAGCATAATATCTTCGCCATAGATAAAAGTTACACATGCTTAAATTTATAATTTAAAATTGCTACTGTAGTATGCTTTCATAGTCATAATTGGTAAAACAGTTAAGGTATCCGACTACCCTGAAATTGTGAATGCAGCCAAAAATTGACAAATTATTTTTTATTTTAATTTATTTTATAGGCCATCTTATTAGCTTTATAAGAATACGAAATTTATTATTTTCCGTTCCCTAGAACAAAAACTACAAGTGTTTTAGTAAAAGCAGATGCCTTTTCTTTAAGCAAGATGTCATACTTAAAAACGCGTTTTACTCGAAATGAGTTTTTTAGCGCGTTTTTCACGTAGTGGGACAAAAGCGCTATTAGGACGCAAATTTCGCCTTCGTTCCATATTTTGTCGTACCTTTTTCTCAGCCAATAAGCAACCAATTGACCTCGGGATTTCGGCATTTGGTCGCATTTGTGCCCTAGATGAGCCGAATCATATTTAAATTTTCCCGAATTTTCCTACAAATTTTCCTGAATTTCGCTAGTTTATAACAAAATTTTCTCAAATTTTACCCAGTTAATTTATTGTTTGCAAAAAGTTTTTTAAAAAAAATCTACAAGGAATTAAGTTGCCTTGTCCGGGCTTCTGTAAAAAAAAAAAAAAAAAAAAAAAAAAAAAAATGCTTTTTTATAGTGCTGATACAGATTTGTGTCATCATTTCTTTTCAGCTCAATAGTAGTACATTTAGAGGAGTGGTACAGTACTACTTTCTGTCAGTAAAAAGTTCATTAGTTGCATTATTGTAAAATACAACGTGTGAAAAACGCGCTAAAATTACTTGGCCATGCCAATGATTGATATCTTGTTTGAAAATGCTCAAACCTCTGGACAGCGATTGCTCAAAAAGTTTTGAAAATAATTAACTGAAATTATTGTGTATGTTTTCTGTATAACAGTAGAAGTGCTTTAACCTTCAGATTTATCAATCACTGTTTTATTGCAAAATTTACAGTCCTTTATGTTAATATAACCACTGTTTTTTAAGCAATTTCATATATTAACTAAGATAAAGTGCTCTGGTTTTTGTAAATTTAAAATATCCCTTATATTGAGGTTATTTCAAAAATGAATAACATAGCAACACATCAGAATTGAAAAATTGAAAATTAGTTCATTAACTTTTGGCCCTTTTTTTGTACATTTCTACCAATTTTTTCCCATTTTAGTAATAATAATTTCTTTTTCTTTTCTTAATTTTAGCATATTTTTTTAGAAAATGTACTAAAAAAATCTAAAAACCACAAAAAATCCCCATATTTCCATTTTTTTTTTAAAAAAAAGAGTTGTGGCAAAAGTATTCGGATACCTTAACGCCTTTTATATTTCATTGAATATAAGTTTATATTCTTAACATTGAAAACACTTCAACTCGAGGTAATCTATATGATGTTAAATGTCGTCTAAAAACATAAGAAAAGAATTAAAATTAGATTATAAAATAAAATGATCAGAATGCATTTCAATTCTCTGTTTCTTGGTGAAATAGGCTCAAACGTTACCTCCAATGTTACTGGCAAATATGCATCCAGTATCATAGATCAATAGGTCAACATATTGTTTTATGGAATGGAGAAAAGTTTGGTGGTGCTATCATAAATATACAATTATTTAAAATAAAATTCAAAGGTGAATTTTTACTGACTAAAAATAATTTCAGATTTTAAGCTGTAAGTTTCAAGTATAATTTATTATACTTGAACTCTCATTTTTAAAACAAAAATTATAAATATTTAAATTGACAGAAAATCTGCTACTCGCAACGTGGAATCTGTTACAGATATGTGTGTCAACAAAAGTCAAAAATTCATAGGATCATAAACTTTCATTAAT